>VDFB02089734.1:0-41998 GCA_007258455.2 Sequoia sempervirens
GGATACCAAGCGCCGAACAGGGAGTCTGGCGAGAGCTAAGAACAAAGATTCAGATGCAAACACAAAAAAAGGTTAAAAAATAATCTAACTCTAGTGAACATGGGCGCCCCCAACCAAGATGGGCGCCCAAACTTTTGAAGGCCTTAAATTCATTATTTGACGAAGTTCATCCCAGAGGACCCCACCTCATATCTCGTCAGCTTCGCGATGAGCATAACAAGCAGTCAATCCAATGCCCGGAGCTCCAGATTCAAAGAGATCATCTGTAGAAGAGAAGCTAATGAAGAAATTTGAAGGTCATGAAAATGGCTAACTCTGAACAAAATGGGCACCCCTGGAAGGAAAAGGCACCTATGATTTCGGAGGTCGAAATGAAGGATTTTGCCAGAGGTGCCTCCAAAACATCTTTCTCAGAATCAGTCAAGCTTCGTCGTGAAACCCTCAGCTCGCCTGTCGAATCGATCTACAAAAGGGAAATCGGAGGCGGAGTTCAGGGTCAAAATGAAGAAAAGTTGAAAATGCCAAAATTTTGGCTAACACTGGATAAAGTGGGTGCCCCTGGTGAAGAAGGGCGCCCAACTTCTCATGCCTTAGAAAAATTTTCGGAATTTTCAAAAGTTTCAAAATTACCAGTGAAGGAAGATGGCGTCCAAATGCATTGAACAAAGATTTTAGGGTTTTGAAATAAAAGCAAAAGAAAGCAAAACCTAATTCAAGCCCTAAAGTCTATTTAACACCTCTTTTCAATGTTATTTTTGTTATTTTTGCAGGTAGCCTTCAAAAGAGAAAGTTGGAGCAGCATGTCTGAAGAATTTTCATGATCCAAGAATTCATCTTTGCTGGTTTTTCATCAGATTTTTCAAATCAGCAAAGCATAAACCCTTGCTTTTTCAAGTTTTTCATCCGGAAGATCAAATTTCTCAAAGGGAAGGCCAAGGTTTCCAGTTTTCAATCATCTGGGTCTTTTCTCTTCAATCTTCTGAAGGAAATTTTCAAGAACTTCATCAAGTTGCAGCAGCTGCTTTTATTTTGCATGTCAGTGAAAACATCAGTGCATTCAATTTTCAACCATCTGGGTCCTCTCCAATCAGTCTTATGAAGAAAACCCATATCAAGGCTTTTTAAAGAAAATTTCAAAACCTAGGTTGATTGCTTTTTCGATCAGCAGGTTTTAAGTCATCATTTGGATTACATTTCTAATCTTGTTTTGAACAAAACCCAGGTGCCAACTTTTTTCGGGAAAATTGAAGAAATTAAGGTTTGCTGCTTTTTCAGGCAAAATTCAACATTTTCCAAAACGGACAATCTGGGTTGTCTTGCAACGAATTTCTGAGCAAAACCCATTTCTCAGAATAATTTTCAAAAAATTTGTCCGTTGGAGCAAGAAAATCAGCATTCTAAAAATAGAAATTGCTCAAGACTTGTCTGAACCTAGGCGAGTTTACAGTCATTCTTCAAGTTTTCCGAAATGGAGTACACTCCCAATGTTTTCAAGACCGAATCAGCTCTCTATCACGATTACATCAAAACAACTGAGACAGACTTGCATCATATCAAGCCGGTGTTCGATCTACATGCCTTGGAGAGAGCAGGCAACACTTCAATCAAGAACCTGGGACATTCTGGACTCCTCGCAGCAGCGTCAATTCCTATATTAGTTCAGAGTCTTGAATTAGTAATCGCTTGCATTAAGCATTACAACCCAGCTACAAGGGAGATCCAGTCAGCAGACGGTAGATTGATTTGCAGTCTAAAGCCCGATGTGATTGAGAAGTGTTTTTCCATTCCCCCATGCCCTGAAAGCATTACTCTCTCAAAGAGTGAATGCGAAAGGATATGGAATGTGCACAAAGATAAATATAGCAAGAAGATTGCACAGAGGTGAATGAAGGAGAAACACAAAACATTGCCTAAGAACATCGGGCGAGGAGAGTTTAAGGATGAAATTGCCATCATTATCACCTTGCTCAACAGGGTTACTGGCTCAGAAGATGCCACCAAGTTTCAACCTTGGATGTTTTACGCCATACCCCACATCATGAAGAAAACCAAGTTCTATGACTGGCCTACCTTGATCAGTGACTATCTACATTAGCAGATAACAGAATACTTCTAATTTCATGTATTCCACATGGTGTCGTACCTAGTCTACCTAGAGGCCTATTAAGGTCAATTCAAAGGGTTGAACACCGAGGGATCATTGAGCGTACAGCACATATATAACTACTATCCCCAGTTGGAGTTCACAAAGTCGTTGCATCATTACAAAAGGGTGAACGAGGCTTTTCTGATGTACACTGTGTGGGACCTGGACAATGAGTTGCATGTCCATATATCTTCAGTTGCCAGGGCAGCGATGGCGGAATGGGCGGATTGGTTTATACAGTTTCCCACTTTCACCTATCTCAGGGTCTATGGTTATTCAGGTGCCCCACTCATGTTACCAAGGTACCCGTCGGACGAGGTCGTCTTCATGGAGTTCTTGAGGCAGGCCCACGATGTTCATACAGTCCTGAGAAATAGAAGGAGACCCTCTCTTCAGTTTCCATTAGGGTTGGGTATATACACATGCAGGATGGCTACAGATGCCAAGTCAATGGGAGACGAGTTATATAAACTCAGCCTCAAGTCTTACAGCAAGAGACGATCATTTGATCCTCATGGTTTCTATGTTGGCCGACTTGAGAAGAACTATGATCATATAGCCGCACTTGAAGATTTTTGGGCTAATTGTACAGATGAGTTCGAGGTGCGGAGACGTAGTTACAGCAGACTTACTCTCCATCAGATGAAGGATTGTTTAAATGAAGACATAGAAGGGTTATCAGATGATGACAAGGATGTGCTTCTCCCGATGTATACTCAGAAGCGAATAGAAGATCAGCCCCTTTCACAAGTCAACTAGACTAATAAGGAATCCCTTTCAGTCAAAGACAGGACAAGACAAGTCCTTGAGCATAGTAAGGTTTTCCTGGTCCTTAAAAAGAAAAACTCCATTCCAGTAGCAGAGCCGCCAAGGATAATTCCCTCTTCCTCCAGAGCACAGTCGAAAGGGAAGGGTAAAAGTCAGTCTCAAGAAGGCGTCAAAGGTAGTAGATCGAATAAAAATGTAAAAAGAAGGTTGGATTTCTCAGGCATAGTCATACAGGAGCAGCCTACAGCTGATTCAGAAGTTCCTCTTGACGAGCCCATACCTCAGAAAGAAGCAGAGGAGCCACCTTCAACACATGTTTCTGTACCTTTGACAGGTTCTTCGCCAATCCACATCGACCTTGATATCGAAGATGATGAAGAGATTACAGTTGCACCTCCTGAGGAAGTTAGTAAAGATACTACCATGTCTTGGCTTGAGAACTCCTTAGGAAGGGTTAGAAGAAGGCCTTCATATCATATGAGTGTTGATGATCTTGATAACATCTATCAGGAACCTCCTAAGAAGAAGGCAAAGAAGCAAGTTCACTTTGACAGGAATTCTGATAATGAAATAATCATGGAGACTGCATTGCCCCCAGAAGACAAGAATAGGGATGAGGTGAATATGGATGATTTCGTCATGGTCAAGGCCAATCTTGGTAGAAATACCAAACATGCAGATTTGAGTCTCTTCAGAGTTGCATCCGAAAATCTTCAGGAAAGAGTACTCAAGGATGGAGAAGACAAGGCAGCACTCAAGGCTGAAAATCAGCAGCTCGGGCTTTTTATTTCTAACCTTGTCCATGGTTCTTCACAGGTAACCCAGTTGCTGCCCCAGATTTTAGAGACACCAGCTGATCATCAGCAGTTATGATAGCTGGTCATTTATGGGAAAGAAACTCAAGAGTGGATCGAGAGTTTCATTGTCAGAGGAAGGGAGATCTTGGCACAGATGTTCCAATTAAGGGAAGACGCTCATAAGCTACGTCAAGGTATCCAAGGATTTGAATAAACACTGGCTGAAGTTAGACCAAGGCATGAGATCATCATTGCTGATTTAGACACAGCCTATGGTCCAACAGTTTCAAAAGAACACAAGAGACAAATCCTTGCTTGGAGGGAGCGTCATGTTTTCAAAGTTAAAACCTATGAGAAGATATCCGAAGAATTCATCGCCTACAGACAAAGGGTGATTGAAGCTCTCCTTTTCATCAGCGAGTTTCTCATAGAGATTCCTTCTCAGTATAGTCTGGAAAATGGTTCCTACGTCGGGCTTGATGAAGTGCAGGATCAATTCCAGAGTGTTGTTCGTAGTTGCAATCCAGTTGGCCAAAGGATAGGCCATATTTCAATGATGTCAGCAAAGTTCGAGAAAGCGGCCAATGAGGTCGAAGATTTCCTGAGATCTATCGCAAATGCTGAAGATATTCTAGAAAAGCGGTGTTTTGCTATTGAGGGCATAGATGCACCGAATCGAGACACAGTTTCTAATTTCCTAGAGGATGTGATCGAGCTTTAAAGCAGCTTTCTTCTAGAAGCTTTTTTTCCCGCTTTCTTTCTATTCTTGGAATGATCCTTATCCATTATTTGAGAAGAGAAAGAAGATAAGATGTAATAGTTGGCGTTTCCCGCTTTTTCTGCTTTCTAGGGTTTTAGATATTATCTTCTTTCTAGATTTAGTAATAAAGCTTGCTTGTTGAGCAAGCCCTAGATTGTGAAAGCAAGAAGATTTTAGGGTTCCCTACTCCTCTGCTTCTCTATAAATAAGAGTCTTTGCTCATTTAGTTCCTTTAACTGTGCTAGTGAGAACAAAAAGCTGAGCCTATTGTGCCTTCTATTTGTTACTCAAGTATTGTTCAATTGTGTTGTGATAGCAAATTGTTGAGCCTCTTTAGCCAACAAGGAGTTAATGTGATTGTTGTTTCCATTGTGTGAAGAGCAAGATTGCAAGCCTCTTTAGCTGCAATTTCTTGTTCTAGGCATGTTAGAAGTGAGCTTGTTCTAGAGATTTGAGTAATAAAATCACGAGCCTCCTTTGCCTTGATATAAAATCTCAAGTTTCCGTTATTTATGTTTTACTTTCATGATCTTGATTTCAACTCGCATTGAAGCGTGTAGGTGTTTGTTGAGAGATGGTTCATTGAAGTATTCTATCAGAAATCTACCTTGTTAATTTCTAGCTTCTCTCGCTCTGCATATTACTTGAGAAGCCAGAAACGTCTTTAGTTTAAGTTAGTCGTAGTTGAAGTTTTAAAACAGAAAATCTCAGCTGCGGCGTTTGTGTTTAATAAACCTTGTGCTCTAAGCTGATCAAAAAGATAGGCAACTTCGTTTAGTTTACTTTCTTTCAAACACCATCAGCAAGAGGGAGCTTCCCCTCCTAATTTGAAGAGCAGTTTATCTGTGCATAGCTGTCCGTTTCAAATACGCATACCAGAGGTGCGAATTTGAACGCCAACAAGTAGTAATAACAATACTGGAAAGTAAACAAGTAAAGCTATCAGCAGCAAGCCAGCCAATAGAGAAAGTAAAGCACTTCACTGCAAAGCCAGCCACTTCCACTTTTCAGCGGGCTACAAGAAATGAAATAAGGAAAACTCGACCACTTATTCAGCGGCCACTTATTCAGCGGGAGTGAAGTACAATAAGCAGAAAGCTCAACCACTTTTCAATAGGAGCAACCACTTATGCAGTGGGGTAAGTAACAAAATAACATGAAAGCAAAGAGCTGTTTGGTACTACCAAATCAACGTTACAATATGTCCAGTACTTGTAAAACATGAGAAATACATATCAAAATGATTGTCCAATGAAACAATAAGCTATCCCTACAACATGAGAGTGATCAGGCAACAAAAATCATGAAATTAAGAGGTTATATCAAGTCTGATATAACTGTAACAGCAGTCTAATATAAATGGATAGTGAGCACGAACACCAATCAGCCACCCTCAAACACTCATAACTCCTCCAATACTCATTTGAATCACCTCAAACCACTTGCATATGATCCCCAAGATCTAGGCATCCAAGTCCAGGAAGCTAGCCGTCACCAACAAGCACTGAAACCTCTGGCACACAACCCAATGCACCAATAGCCAAGTTGCTCAGTCCCCAAGGAGAGCGACCAACAGCTAAAAATCCAACTCTCATAAAATTATGAAACCTTAGGGAAAGAGGCACCCAAGCATGAAGAACACATAGGATTAGTACCCACAAAAAGTTAGCAACTCCTCCGTCCGGCATGAGCAATAGCGTGGGTCAGATAGGCAATAACTAGCAACATGAAGGTTTGATATATCACTCCAAAAAGGTTCTCAAAACACTGCAAGAAGAGTAAACACACCAAAGCCAAACTAGAAGACATCAAAGTAACCCAAAACTAAAAAAACAAGAAAGCCATCACTAGTATAAGCTCTACTACAACCCCTAAGATGAAGTTGCAACACTATTCAACTAGGAGGTATCTCTCAACCTCGAAACTGAAGATAGCTTTGAGGGATTTCATCCTCAAAGCCCCAAGATTTCAAACGCCATTTCAGAAACACTTCATTATATCAAATTAGCATAACCAAATGAGAGGAAAGAGGGTGTATATATAGCCTCAAAGACCCAAAAGTTTGAAATGCAATTCCCTCCAAAAAGGGATGCCACCTTTTGGAGCAATATTATATTTAATAAAAATCACGTAATCCCTCATACTTTGCATCCACCCTCAATATGCATTAATTTAACTTAAAATGCTTAAGTCCTCAATTAGGCGTCCAACTCCTCATTCCCCCTATTTAAAACAACGTTAAGTTGATCAACCTAGGTGTGGGGGTCAAAAGGCAACTCAAAAATTAAACATTAGCTTAAGTTGCAAACCTTCCATTTTCGAACTCCAAGAATGTTGGAGAAGCCACTACTCAAAATATCAAGACGCCAAACACTGCACTGCCACACTACCAAGAATAATAACCGAGTGACGAACTACTGCCAAAAATAACACTTACTAAAAACAACATATTGCTAAAAATAGTGACTCCAAACACCATTTGAGCACATTCTGGGTAGCCATTGTAACTTACTAAAAATAGTAGGTCCAAAAAAAGACACTGCTAAAAATGCATGTAACTGCCCACCAAAGCTCTCTGAAAATCCAGAAAGACCCAAAAATCATACTGGAAAACTCCCACAGCAAGCCCTTGAAAAGCTGACAAGAAACCTCCAAGAATTTAAGAAACCCTAAAAATGCCTCCGAGTAGCCACGAGATTCAGAAAAACGGCTATCGGCCATTGAAAAGTGTAGGGCTAAAAAGGAGACATTTCAATCCTCCCTTCCAAAAAATTGCTTTTCCTCAAGCAATGCCACCAAAACTCCAGAAACAATAGACTAATCCACATAAAACCAAGTAAGATCTCAGGTTCCCACATTCATCTCAAAAAGGACCCACCATGTTGATGCTACATCTCTTTGATCACAACTGTGAAACAGTGAAACCATTGTGCCAAATTTGCACTATCCTCACCTATAACCCCGAAATGATACCAACCACAAGACTCAATCTGAAATACCTGGGAGGCCTAAAATCTACACCATGGAACATCTCCTGCCCATACACCTCTAAGAAGACCATATCGGCAATGCCACTGCCCAACACGATCCTGGGTAATAGGGAGCAAAGTCTGCTCAACCCCAAACCATACTCCTCAACATATCTCCTTATGGTGTCAAGCAGAGCCACAACTACAAAAGTGACTCCCCCAAAACTTCTTGCTAAAAGGAAAGCCATCCCTTGTGAGAGTTCAACAAACACATCATCAAAATATGTGATGTCCCCGCTTTAGTCAGTTCTTAGGAGCAATTGAGTTAGCCTATCTCTTGGACCCTTGTAGGCTAACAGGGTTTGGTTAGAGGGTCAATGGCCTTATTTGGTGGGTTTTGTCGTTTTCGTCCTTTGAGTTCAATGATTGGCTCACAGCAGGCCTTGGCAGTTCAGTGATTGACAGCTTCTAATAGCACGTCAATATGTTGAGTTATGAGAGATATTAATTTTTCAATGAATTAAAGTGTATTTAATTTATTTGACGGAATATTATAAAGTCAACTTGATTTTATAATAAAGTGATCATTTAAATTTATTTAAGTGAAAATTAAAAGCACTTTATTGAAATATTTCATAAAGTGATTAATTAAATCACTTAAAGATTGGCGCCCAAGTATTTAAGTGGGAACTATTGAAAAGTGACTTAAATATATTCTAATATATTTAAATGGCATAAAAGTGGCGTCACTTCTTGGTTTGCGTGCCTTTTGGCCTTATAAGGCAAAGCAAAGGAAATTAAAACTCATTATTGATTATTTGACATTTCTCTTTGGCTTTGATTGAACTTGGTTTCTCTGAGACAAGGGTATCAAGAGATTTATCTTTGGAGAGCACCAATTCTTCACAGATCTGTGATTGTGAGACTGTGAAAGATCAATTGAATGATTGCAACAACAGGAGCTTCAATTCAGGAGTTTCTACAGTGCTTAATCAGGATTTTTTGTGCAGTATTTAGTAGTTTTCCATAAAATACAGGAGGGTTTGAGAGGTTGGCATCATTCTTCATCTCGTGGACACTCCAACTTCATGGTCGTACCTTCTTTGCTAAGGACGTGATTTCTTCTTGAAATGCGTGGTTCTTCTATCAAGGACATTTGAAGTTTTGAGGAGAAACACCTTCTTTCTTGAGGGTTTCTCATCTTCTCCTTTGGCGTCTAGCTACTACAGTCCATTTGCCTCAGTTTTTAGGCTGGAGATTTCATTTTGTAGCCTTCTACATTGGAATTCATCAGTATTCATCATTCTTGCCTGGCAAACTGGAATATTTTCTTAATAAAATAATCTGGAGCATTTCGAGTATGTCTATCATATGTAATCTCTTTGTTACGGTTATTTAATACCTTTTGCACTTTCATTTTATCAATATTAGCTCAGAATAGTGTTTTATAAGCATTTATATGTTGTACGCCCCTTCTCTTTTGTCTAGAAAAATTCTTTAAAAAACTAAAAAACACAAGAAGATAAGCAAAATACTACAAGGGTTCGGTTGGAGCCAGCTAGGCTCATCACATAATACCACACACAACCATAAAGACTCCTGAAAGCTCAAGTTGTTCCAACTTTGCGAGACTCTAAACAGTGAAACCAAGCATGTCGTAGTTCATTGCCCTGAACCAACACCGAGAGGAAACTACCAAGGCTTACATCACAAAAATTCATAAGATGAACTCTCTAAGTTCAAAAGGTTTGAAGTAACCAATAGTCACTACTGTTCAAAGCTAGAATCAGCAAGGTACAATTGAGTTTTGTGCTCTACTCAAGGGATAATAGTAGTGTCAATGAAATTCCCAAGCATTAGCATGTGAGATGAGTGTAGTGTTGCATAATAACACCTCGAAAGTGGCTAGGAAGCACTTCAAAGTAATCTCCAACTGAAGCCTTTTACCTCCTTAACAAGAAATAATGTGCCAACTCTCCTAAATGAGAGTAACTCCAAATGTAAGGTAGCTAGTTTGCAACCAAACAGCAAGCTCAAGACTCAAAAATTGACCTTGTCTATGCCAAGGAACACTCCCAACAGTAACCATTTGTTCACTTCTCCAACCCTTACTTAAAAATTCTCTCCAATCCATTTGTTAATGAACAATTGGAACCACCAAATGGCTGGTAAGGAAGGGAACAACACCATAAATTCTGAAATTTTGATCCTTATCCCTTCAAGGATCCTTCTTGCCATACCCAATAAGCTCTATCAATCCATGTTGAGGACCCCAAGCACGGATAGCCAACCAAAAAAGACCCTCTAACATACTTGGAAAGATGTACATCACAACTCCAAATGCCCTTAATAACACCTTGCTCATCATGGAGGTTTGTCACTCTTTTGGTAATCTTTTGCAGTCCGTCCCCGAAAGCATCAACAACTATGGAGCATGAAACAATTGTAGTCTTCAAACCCAATCCCCAAAAAGGATTAGTATAAGCTAAAGCATCACTCAATGCAAGGGGTGGACTGTCAAACATGTAGACATCCTATTTTGGTGCTTCTTTCTCCCAAGCTTCATAAGTAACAAGCCTGAAATCTCCTTTCCTTGCTGCTGTAGTGAAATTTCCAGCAGCTACCAAACCATGTTTTGATAACACCTTGATGTCAGAGATGCAGAAGTAACCATGATCCAACACTTCCCATGTAGAAACTTCATCTTCAACCCCACTTACGCATTCTTTATCAAGCAACCTTCTTGGAAGATTATCAATCACAAAGATCGGCTTTCCCTCATGATTTGTTCTTAAATCATCAATAAGCTAAGAGCCACATTTTATCTCATGCTTGGAAACTTCATCAGGATCCCATATCTTGCCATTGTCACTAAGTATTTCATCTTCCATCAAAAATATGGGGTTATCATAAGTTGCCTCTACACCCACTTCAAAGAGAGGGTTATCAAGAATTTGAAATTCATTTCTTTTCTCTTGTTCAAATCCAAGTTGTTGATCCAAATCTACACATGCAACTTTTGATTTCTTAGGGAAGCCCTCTAAATCGAGATCCTCTTGAAAACAATCAAGCTCATTAATTACTTGCTTGATTTCTTCAGCTCTTTGTTCATTCTCTTGCTCCCTAAGACATTTGGAATCAACTAGCTGATCTTCTACCTCCATTAGCGCCACCTGAGTATTATCTAACATATCTTTTGCTGATTCAAGCTCAAGAGTAAGCTCATCAACCTTTCTATTTTTGCCTGGGAAAGCACTAATGGTCTTCTTTGCAAATTCGATGGCATAATCTCGATCTCTAATCAAGTATAAGTACTCTGATTTCATTGTCTCCAAAGAGTCTTTGATAGGTTGCAAATTAGGGAGAGTGACTCCATCCATAATTCCTTCCTATCTCTCTTCAATTTGAGTCTTCCAGTAGAGTTCTTCAACCAAACTATGTGTGCATTCAAATCTAGATAGAGCTTGTACTTCATTTTCAAAGGACACCAAAAATTGACCTTTCCACTCATGAGCATACAAGGATGGTGAATTGTTGTTAGGCTGTATGTCAAAATCTGAACCTTCATTATTGACATCAATGACTCCATGGCTGTCCCTAAACTCATGTCCCTCATCACCCATTTGATGAACTTGCTCAACACCAAGATGAGGATCAAACTCAACAAGTTCACAAAATATTTTCTTATAATCAGCTCCATGCATTATTGAATCAGATTTGTGTTCAAGAACATCATTAAACTCTTCATTAGTGGCTACAATCTTCTCAAAAGAATCATTCTAGAGCTTCCCCATACAAATTCCTTCATTAAAGACATCTTCTTCCTCGGAAATCTCATAACTTACATAGTGTTCTAAGTTTTGAACATCATCCGAGTCAAAGGGGAATTCATCCCACATAGGATCTTCATTATGCTTAGGTGCTAACACACCCGGGTCCCATGTGCTAAGGGGCTGATTGCTTGGCTCAAGGTAAATGTGATCATTGTACTCTTTGTGATTGAATGCCCCTATGAATGAGTCACTCTTCAACTTCCTGATACTAGCATTGTGATAGTCATTCATCTCCATATCTTTGTCAAATCAGTCCTAACCAAACCTCTTTGTTCACCATATATTGGATAGTTCGGGCTGCCCTCATATGTGTGAACAACATCCAATTCAATGTCGATCAAACCACGATTTGATTCCTTGTCAAGACAAGGTAAAGGTGATTAAGCAATGCTAGGTTCACCTAGAGGAATAACCAACGAACTCATATCTCCTTGAAGTTGGTCCATCATGGATGATTTGTCAAATTCCATGGCGGTATTTTCCTCAAACTTCATGTGTTCTTCATTCACAACTCCGATAGGTGACTCTTCATCAATCTCACAATCATTTTGAAGTGTCATGTGCTCCTTGCTTGTACCTTCATTTCCTTTAGGAATTAGAGTCCCGTCATCAATGCTTATTGACTAATTTTTGTCTTCCTCATGCTTACTTGTGGGTTGCAAACCACAAACAAGCTCTTCTTCTTTCTCCAACCCTTCTTCAATGGCAAGTTCTGACCTTTCTTTCATTGTTCTTCTGATGTACTTAACCACACCCAATTTTCTAGGTTTCAATATTAGAACACAACCCAAGAAAGAGTCAAACGAAACAATGTTTTTAAACCCATCAAGCATGTTTTGATACTCTTCGAAGAGTTGGGAAGCCTCTTGTTCATACTGCCTCTTGATCTATTCTTCCACTCTACTGAAATCCATTGTCATAACTCTGAAATTTACTAATCTTCCAATAGGTTGGCAGGAACTTTAACTCTAATACCATTGTAAAATCCCACCCTTATTTTTTCCAAAAACTTTCACAACTTGCACCTGTTAGCATTAGCCCAAAATGCAATGATGGATATACTGGAAAGCAACCCTTCACTTTCTAATCATCCAGATATTAGAGGGGGCAAGGTGAGAGCATATGGTGTAAGGGAATCTATGCAAATACTGAAAGTGATAAAGCTAACTGAAAGAACACCTGCCACTTTTTGATCACCCAGATCTCAATGTGGGCAAAATGAGAGCTTACGGTGGTTGGATTACAATTAAGAACTTGGCTAAGATACCACTTCTTCAGTGGGGTGAGTAGTAATAACAATGTTGGAGAGTAAACAAGTAAAGTTATTGACGAAAAACCAGCCAATAGAGAAAATAAAGCACTTGGAGGCAAAGCTAGCCACTTCCACTTTTCAGTGGGCTACAAGAAATAAAATAAAGGAAAACTCGACCACTTATTTAGCGGAAGTGAAGTACAATAAGCAAAAGGCTCAACCACTTTTCAGTGGGAGCAACCACTTATGCAGTGGGGTAAGTAACCAAATAACATGAAAGCAAAGAGTTGTTTGGTACTACCAAATCAGAATTACAATATGATGTCTAGTACTAGTAAAACATGAGAAATACATATCAAAATGATTGCCCAATGAAACAATAAGCTATCCCTGCAACATGAGAGTGATTAGGCAACAAAAATCATGAAAGTAAGAGGTTATATCAGGTCTGATATAACTGTAACAGCAGTCTGATATAAATGGACAGTGAGCACAAACACCAACCAGCCACCCTCAAACACTCATAACTCCTCCAACACTCATCTGAATCACCTCAAACCACTTGCATATGGTCCCCAAGAGCTAGGCATCCAAGTCTAGGAAGCTAGTCGTCACCAACAAGCACTGAAAACTCCGGCACGCAACCCAATGCACTGGCAGCCAAATTGCATTGCCCCCAAGGAGGGCGACCAGCAGCTAAAAATCCAACTCTCCACAAAAAATTATGAAACCTTACGGAAAGGGGTTCCCAAGCATGAAGAACACATAGGATCAATACCCACAAAAAGTTAGTAACTCTTTCGTCCGGCATGAGCAATAACGTGGGTCAGCTAGGCAAAACCAGCAAGATGACGGTTTGATATATCACTCCAAAAAGGTTCTCAAAACACTGCAAGAAGAGTAAACACACCAAAGCCAAACTAGAACACATCAAAGTAACCCAAAACTGTGATGATTTTGACTCGAATCTATATCCTTAACCTCAATTCCTCTTGTTGTTCCAATGTTTTTCCTTACTGGCTTTAACGGTTGAGTTTGCATTCATATGATTCATCAAATATTTACATGAAACGTTGGCATAATAGACACTTCATAACATGTATGTACAAAAGAATAGATCATCTCATATCAAAGCAGATAATAAGTTGTAGACCAATGAATGGTTGAAAAACAGGACAGATTATTGCATTGATCTCATTGTGCCATTCAGAACGTAAATACCAAGTAAACAAAGAACACGCAGGCGTAAAGGAATCGTTGAAAATGTTTATAACATTCCTTGTACATTGACTTCTCATTATTTATCACATTTCCAAACAATTACAGACTATAACAAGAAGTTTTATAAACATACCCGCGTATAAATATAATGCCCGTAATCACACCAACAGCCAGTAGTGCTCCCGTCAACATATATGAATCCAGCGCCGATAATATTCCCGATCCGCATAAATAAGAGGTGTAAGTCCAACGCCAGGAAATCACGCACAATGCTCAAGGACAATGATTACCAGCAACACCAGCCATGACAGAGAAACACACACATAAGTTTGAACTTTCAAATTAACTCTGAGTCTTTGTAAAGCAATACGCTTGGCATTTACCACTTATAACAGCATCCCAAGATGATCGTCCAACCTCTACTCCAGCCACTCTAATGATTCGTGTGTATGTAGATACCCACAACAAGAGCATAAACAACCTATGCTGAATAAATCCTTATCCCAATATTGGTCCTCTATAACGCCTAGTGCTCAACAACAAGAAATAAGATTGTCGGAAGAATAAATCTAAACCCATGTTTAACCTTTCAATGATGCAAAGGCGCCAACACTTGAAATACCCGCACCATTTAAGCCATAGAAACAATCATAAAACTTTATGATTTTCCACTCCGAGTTTCTGTCCAGACAATGGCATTCGACCTCTGAGAATTTTCGTTCTCAAATTCTCCAATAACAACCAAACAATATGCAATGTTCGTGATGATTCTTTAGTCCTCCCTGATCACCATTATATTTAGCCAACTTTCAACTTAATAAATTGAATTATTAAAAGCTTTATTAAGAATATAATATTTATTAATATAATTAATTAATTAGTTAATTAGTAAGTCTTAAAGAGCAAATAAAGACTTATTTAAATATTTAATTAATTATTTCCAATGTCGTTTTGGCTTTAAAAGGATGGGAACATCATAGTCCTCCCTACTCAACATTACTTGCCCTCAAGCAATTGCAAGCCCAAATGCTGTAATATTTGCTCACCTTCCCATGTGGCGTCCTCAACAAGTAAATCCTTCCATCTGATCAAATATTTTTTGATTGTCCTGTTTCGCAACCTACGTTCTCACACATCCAAAATAGATTCAGGCACCCAAATTAACTTTCCTTCCTCATCCAATGGAGGAAGCTCAAGAGATGGAGTAGTATGTTGCCTGACTTCCTTTTTGAAGCACGAGACATGAAATTCATTATGAATTTTGCTACCCAAAGATAGCTCCAATTCATATGCCACTTCGCCTACACGCCTTTTGATCTAATATGGCCCATAAAACCATAGGTTTAGCTTTTCCATGCCACTCCATTTCAAAGTAGATTGCCTATATGACTAAAGGTGTAAAAACACCATATCACCAACCTCAAAAACCCTCTCAATCTTGTGTTTATCTGCATAAAGTTTTTGTTGATTCTGAACTCGATGTATATTTTCCTAAAGCGCCCTAAGGATATCCTGACTATCCTACACTAACTCCTTTTCCTTGGGTACTCTGCTCTCGTCAAAAGCCAAATCCATGAAAGTCATAGCATCATATCCATATAGATCTCTGAAAGGTGTCATACCTATTGACATATGGTATGTACTATGTAGTGTTGTAACAATGTTCACCCAAATGTAGCCATTGAACCCACGCCTTTTGTTATCCTGACACATAATCATGCAAATATCTTTTTACCCACTTGTTGATGATCTCAGTTTTCCCATCGGATTGAGGATGATAGCTCATACTAGGAGACAACCCAATTCCAACCAACCAGAACAATTCCTACCAAAATATGCTGAGAAACCTGTCGTCTCAATCACTCACAATATTCCTTAGAAGCCCATGTAATCGAAATATCTCTCTAAAAGATAATTTTGCTATTTGAGACGCTTTAGACTTAGCAGAAATAGCAAAGAAATGTGCATATTTTGTCAACATGTCAACTACAACAAAGATGCAATCTCTACTCTAAACTCGTAGCAAACCCGTGATAAAATCCATCAATATGCTTTCCCATTTCTGATCAGGAATGGGTAAAGGCTGCAATAAACCTGCTGGTAATGTATGCTCGGACTTGTTTTGTTAACAAGCCATACACTCCCTGACACACTGCAAAACATCACTCTTGAGACCCTTCCATGAGAATCTCTCTCGAATCTGTCTACATGTTTTGAAGAATCCTAGATGTCCTGCCAAAGGGGTGTCATGTATAGCCCGCATGATCTTACTCTTCATTTTAGACTCCAGTATGAGAAATATCTTGTTCTTATAATAAATCAAATCATCCATCACCTAATATTTGTCATCCTGTTCTTTAGTTTTTCTTCCTTCAAATTTTGAAATGGTGAATGGTATTTCATGTCAGTCATGTGGTTCTTTAACTACCCATCTTAGCACCATCAAAGTGTCTTTGTATTCCTTTCTCGGGGAACATTCCCACACACCTCTCTCTCCTTCTTGCTCTATCCGCTCCACTTGATAGGTTTGCTTCCACAGTGTCTAAACTATAACCTGCTTGAAGACTCCCAGTTTTTTGTTGTTTCTAACTAAAGCCTCAAAAATGCTTTAAATGTCAAGGAACACAAAAGGCCTTGGCCATGGTCATATCGGTACTCAAGTTTAAGGGGCTGGCAAACACAACAAACCATAGCTTCAATTCAGAAGGGATATCCACAGCAAATTTGAAAGAATTGGTGGTGAACAAGTCGGTCTTTAAAAGGGTGGTAAATAGGTTTCACCAATCAAAAAATGGGGTTTCTTTTCGTTGTATTTCCATTATGAAATAAAATGTATCACAGAAGCCCAAACCCATCTGACACACAATACTCAACTTAAAAACTCTTTGTTTAAAATGCTGATGATAAAACCTGTAATAATTTTCTGCGATTTCTATCATTTAAAAATCCTCAAAGCTGCAGTTTAAAATAGGGCTCTCTTTGGCTATCTTCGTTACCACACAAAATTTATCACATGAACCTACCGTTACGAAAACAATATGTTTATTATAAATGCCCATGATAGAACTTGTGAATAATTTCTAGTTTTTCAAATAGTTTAGAAAGCTTTACGAGCTAAAAGCTAAAATAGGGTTCTATTTTAGTTCTTTATCCAATAAAAATAAAATAGGGTTCTAGAAATCTTCACAACCTATAAACTAAAATTGGGTTCTTTTGATTGCATTCCCATCGTTACTTAAAATGCACATATTGCACAGGACGCTTCCCATAAAATCTGTTAATTTTAAATTCTAATGTTAAATTTCGAAGAAGGGCAGAACTCAAAACATAAAAAACCATCTGATATAATTCCTAAGGTTAATTTCTAAATAATCCATTGTTATTTTCTAAATAATCCATTGTTAATTTCCAAAGAATAGCGAATTATGACGAATAATTACTCGTGCGCTCCTGCTGAGGATGAACAGATGCGGCCATGGCGGTTTATGGTTCGGGTTAACTAAATTTTGATTGTATACAGACCGAGACCATATGGATGGATACTATTAATTCTGTTTGAAATACACCTAAACTTTTAGTTTTTTTTTTGGTGTGTTTTTAAAAAGTACTATAATAATTTATTTATTTATTTTTATTTTTTAATAAGTTTAAGTTCTTTTTGTCAATATGTATTATATTTCATTAAAATATTTGCTTTTAAATTTAGTTTTAATTGAATTTTAAAATATTTGTAAATTTTGGAAGTTTATAATGACATACGGGATTTGAGTGAAATTTTTTTATAAAATTTGTTCAATAAGAAAATTCATAAGAAATTTAAAAAAATATCTTTAAATTGAAAAATGAAAGATCAATAATTTAGAAAACTTAAAAACAAGTCTATTATTCCATCAATCATTACAAATCTTCTATTTTAAATATATTGTATACCTTGTCAATGCATTAAGGTTGGTCATGCCCTAAAAGACTAGCATGAAAATGAAATAGGCCAGAGGTGTGGAAATTATGATGACAAATATGCATTACTATTTCTCTCTCCAATAGCTTTTGTCGAGCCATCAAACATCCTTATGATCATTGTCCAGCAATAAATTGATTGGATCAATGGTATGTCTATATGCGGCATTGAGATGTTTCTCTTTCAATTTCTCGTCTTATGTTACAAGTTTGAAAGCATCTTGAATTTATTTTGCAACAACAATTCTTCATAGAAAATTACCATTGAAAGATTGGCAAACCAAAGCCCACATAAAGTTTGTGATTTGTAGCTTTGGGGTTTCTTAGCACCCTCCTCTTCATTGAAAGCAAGCATGCAGTCAATTGGGTGTTTAATTGCATGAAATAGCAACAGTGTATGTAATATTATTAACGTTTAAATATGACATCCCTTAGAAAAGATGGGTTGTTGACCCACACAGCATAATTCTTTTACATATTATGATTAATTTTGGTTAATATCCTTTAGAAAAAACCTAGCATATATATCTTTTAGAAATATATATAAAAAACACTAAGAGTCCATATAGAGGTCTAATCCTAATTGAGTATTATCCTAAACCCTAACTCAAACCTTAATTGAACCTTAACCCTAATTAAATTATAACCCAACCTTAATCCTAGCTCTAACCCTAACACTAATTTCAAATAATAACACTAACCCTTATGGTAAGTGAATAGTGATCCTGATATTAACCATAATTGATCTCTAATTGAACCCTAACCCTAATTGAACCCTAAGCCTAGAACTATAATGTCCCCTTTTCTTAGGTAGTCATCAATTACTAAGATTAGTCTTTCACTTGGTCCTCATGGACTAACAAGATGGTTAGGGGGGGCCTCTGAGGCATTTGTGACTCGGTAGTCAACCATTTATGCTCAATTGGTGTTTCTCAACTCAATGTTTCCAAGATTATTGTTGTGTACTTCTGAGCTTCATTTGGACACTTTGTCCATACTATTTTTAGTAAGTCACAAGGGATCAACATCCTGGTCAATTGGCAGTATTTTTATATCAAAAAAGTTGGTGATTTCTTACCATGGAGTTATTTGGCATTTATCGTAGTCTTGCGTACTAATTTTAAATAACATTAATAATAAAGTTAAATTAATATATTTAACTTTATGTGTGATTTATATATTTTAATGACTTTATGATAAAGGTGATATAGGGGGTCTTTTTAAAAGATTATTTTATTTCATAAAGTGGTGTCAACTTAAAGGAGATAAGGCAGGAAATAAATAAAATAAAATAATTGTCAACTTGGGCATGGGAATTAGATGGAAATATAAAATCCCTTTTGTGAGCTCATTTGCAATTTATGTTTTGGAGAAAATTGTTAAGGGTTTGTAGGTTGGACTAGCAAGTTTGAAAGTTTGGCTTCGTTAAGGACGAAAACCCTCGTAAGAAACATTATGCTACATAAGTGAAAGATCTCCAAGGCTACTTGTTGATAACTCCATTTAAGGGTTCTGCATTGCACTTAATGTTTACATAAAGACTTCAATATTTAGGGTTTGAATGATTGATCAGGAAATTGTAGATATATATCAATAGTTGTTTATGGATTCGATTGTGTGTGAGCTTTTTGAATCAACGTTTTGAATCACACTCTGTGATCCATCATTAGGATAGAGAGCTCAAGGATATGAAAAATTGGTTTGTTGCAGACCCAACAAGTATAAAAAGAGGTAAAAGAATGTTAGAGGGATAGGAGGCACAAGGCCCAAGGGTGGAGTTTAAGTATCTCTTGGAAGCCTCTTTTGTCTTTCCTTAAAAACCACCATCCCCCTCAATCTTGACCCCCTTTCCCTCTCTGCCGCTCCTCCACCCCCCACCCCTCCTTCCCCTTATCCCCCCACGCCGCCTTTTTTCCCCTTCCTTTTTTGGGTTCTAGGGTCTCTTTCTTTTGTTTGGTTCCTCTTTTTCTTCCTCTTCATCCCTTTGTTTTTTCCATCCTGTCCCCCTCCCCTCTCCCCTGTCTTTCATGTCTTTTTGTTCCTCCCCCTCGGCTCTCTTATTTTTGTCCCTTCCTTTAGGTTCATGATCACTTTCTCTTGTTTGGTTCTCCTCTTTTTGTGGTTTTTTAAGGTCTTCCTTTTTTTTGTGTTCTTCGCTTTTTGTTTGTTATTATTTATTCTATATTAATATATCTTCATTTCTTATATATTAATTTATTAAGTATAAATTTATTAATTTATTAATTTGTTTAATATATTATATTAATTTATTTAATACTTTGATATATTTAATATCTTTAAATATTAATATAATACTCTTAAATATATTAATATTAATAATATATTGATATATATTGATATATTTTGAAATATTTAAATAGATTAATATATTTAAATTACTTAAATATATTAACATATTTTAATTACTTAAATATATTATCATATTCAAATTATTTAAATATATTAACGTATTCAAATTATTTAAATATATTAACATATTCGAATTATTTAAATATATTAACATATTCGAATTATTTAAATATATTAACATATTTAAATAATAATTTGATATATTTAATATATTTAATATATTTAAATATTTAAATATTAATATAATACTCTTAAATATATTAATATTTTTAATATATTTCAATATATTGATATATTTAGAAATATTTAAATAGATTAATATATTTAAATTACTTAATTATGTTAACATATTTAAATTATTTAAATATGTTAACATATTTATATTATTTAAATATGCTAATATATTTATATTATTTAAATATGCTAACATATTTATATTATTTAAATATGTTAACATATTTAAATTATTTAAATATATTAACATATTTCATATACTTAAATTTATTCATATTTTTAATTTGTGCAAATATATTCATATAGTTAAATATATAGAAATATTTAAATTATTTAAATATATTAACATATTTAAATTATCTAAACATATTAACATTATTTAAATATATTAACATATTTAAATTATTTAAATATATTAATATATTTAAAATACTTAAACATATTAATATTTTTAATATACTTAAACATATTAATATTTTTAATTTGTGCAAATATATTCATATAGTTAAATATATTTAAATATTTAAATATTTAAATATTTAAATGTATTTAACATACTTAAATATTAATTAATAAAAAACATATTAAAGATTAAAAAAATTAAACATTAATTAATATATTTAAATTTTTAAAATATTAACCAACATTTTAACATATTAATATATTAATATATTAATATATTTAAATATATTAATATATTAATATATTTAAATATATTACATTAATAAAGATTTAAAAAATTTAAATATTAATTAATATATTTAACTTTTTAAAATATTAACCAATATATTTAACATATTTAAATATATTAATATATTTAATATATTTAACTTTTTAAAATATTAACCAATATATATAATGTATTTAAATATATTAATGGATTTGTTTTCCTTTTTTAGCTACTTTTTGGGTTATCCTCTTTTTATTTTTTATTTTTATTATTTTCTACCTTTAATCATTTTTAAGTATTTTTCTTCCACCTTTATTAATTTCTTTATTTTACAAGTTTGATTTTTATCCTCCATCTTTACTAATATATCTTTATTGTTACACTAATAAAGATATATTAATAGAGAATATATAATTGGTCTTTTGTTTCTTCTTCTTTCTCAAGTATTTGCATTTCTTTATATGGTCAATTGTCTCCTTTATTTTTAATTTTAATTTCAATATTATTATTTTATTTCTTGCCATCCCTTGGGCCTTGTGCCTCCTATCCCTCTAACATTCTTCTACCTCTTTTTATCCCGGTTGGGTCTGCAACAAACCAATTTTTCGTATCCTTGAGCTCTCTATCCTGATGATGGATCACGGAGTGTGATTCGAAACGCTGATTCAAAAAGCTTACACACAATCGAATCCAAAAACAACTATTGATATTATTATGGATTGTGGAAATCTAATAACATTAATTGTAGATATATTAGTCATCAATTCAGAGTAAAGCGATTACAAAAATTGGGGCGATTGGCATAGAATAATATTGATTTACTTACTAGCCGTTATATTAGAAATAGCATGAAGGGCCTTCACTAGTGCTCGACGGGGGGACTGAGAGAGTTGTTATTTCTGAAAAAGGGCTTCCTACAGTCTACAGTACTTTTCATATTGCCAGTCGTGGGCCTTGTGGAGAGGGTTTGAATGCATTTGTTGGGCGTGGTATTGGAGTAGGGCGTAGGTATTAACACATGTTTTCCATCGCCAGCCATTATTACAGCTATTCGATGATGAGAGGGGATGTTTGGAGTTAGGGCATGATCAAATGGAGTCGTGGCAGTAGGAAACAACCAATAGCATAGCTGTGGGTTATTGAGGAAGCTTTCATTCCAATCGTAGACCTAAGTTTCTAGTTGCTACGTGAGCTTCCAGAGCGGAAATGTGACCTTTTACGGGCATGGGTTTAGGCTCCAATCTAGTTGAGGACACTTCTAAGGTGCGACCTATGTAGTTTCTATTACCAGGTCAGATGTGTATGCAACGTAATGAAAATATTTGCATTATCAAACTATAATTTTCAAAAGTATTTTGTTGTTTCAGTTTGAATGAAATTTTTGTCTTTGCACATATTGTATTCTCTTCCTATTGTTTTGAATGTAATATTCATTACCACATTATATGTGCAAATGATATTGAATGTATTGTGCTTTGCGGGGGAGTCTTGAAACCATAAGTATGCCAATAGTTTGACAAAATGTTCCACATGTCAAACTGAAAAATCTAAGCAAAATCGTAAAGTCCAAACTCCAACTAGGGTGGGATAAATTTCACTAACCTAATCCTAACCCTAACTCTTTTTTGCAAGAAATCAAAATTTATGTTATTTTAGTCCACTAAACCTTCTACTCACACTTTTCACATAAGATTCTCGTCTAACCCTTTCCATCCTTACTCTACATCCCATAATATTCTTCAACCTCAAAGACAATGAAAGTAAACATTATTATGTTATTGATGCTAAGATTTAAAGCACAAGAAGTTACAAAAGATAATGAAAACTACTAATTAAGTTATACCTTCCAAAATTACAATCAATATTGCTTTGAGGAAACACAAAAATTTATTGTTTATTGTTTTCATAACATGAAATTTTTATTAACATTTAATCAATCATCAAATATGTTATCAATTTTAATTTATATTATTTAATTGGTTTGGGTGATGGAGTAAATGAAAGGAATAGTGAAACTTTTGGTCTTATCATTGCCCCATGTTTAACAAGTGTTGACTCCTTCTCAACCCTTTTCAATTGAAAATAGAGATCCCATATAGGGGAGAGGACCCAGTACTTGAGCATGTTCCAATAGTTGTTATAGCATTTGTTGATTTAATGTCCAATATTTTTAACAATATTGGACCAACAGTTGTGACTTTAAAGTTTTTAGTATTGATGATGACTACCCATAATTGAATGAAATGTATTCCTTAATCTAAAAAGTAACAAATCATTTGATGCCACATCAACGCACCAATAAAACATGATTTAGTGTAAAGTATTGATCTCGCTTTTTTGGGGGTTTTTTTACACCTTGACAAAAAACATGTTGATGTGGCATCATATTTGATGATGTGACCTTGAAACCTTAGTTATATGCAGCTCGAACTTGTCAAGTAAGTTGTAAAAAATTGGAAGTGATTTGAAATTTCCACGTAAGATTTTGAGAAGCACAAAGTCAGGGTGTTCAACTACCGGATCCTCTCCCTTATATAAACCAATTATTTCCATAAGGGACCCTAGCTCTGCAATTTTTCATGTTGCATCCTCAAATCCTATCGTGATTTCCTTACACAACTACAGCTAAAACTACAAATTCTCATATGCCTCGAGCGGCTACCGTTGGGTCCCAGTCTACTTTGAACCCACGTGGATTAGCAATGAAGAAAAAAGCAAGGGAAAAAGGGATACCAGAAGACTCCAAAGTCATTGCTCCTCTAGAAACTTCCCACGCCTACCCCTATTTGGTTTCCTAGCCAGTCAATGCTACCTCCTTGCAACCATGTGTTGCTAAGACCCACATCGTGAATCTCAAATAATCCAAAGAACAACACCATAATAACACGCGAACTGAAGCACCCAACAGCCAAACGCCTCAATCTCAAGACCATGCTAGAGGTAAATCTATTACTTTCAAATTGTCCAATGATATACTTGATGTTATAGAAGATTACAAAGCAAGGTCAATTATTTTGTTTTTCTTAAAAGGCATTCCAACAAAACAAGAATTCTTCAAATGGACCTGCACAAACTAGGAACAAAAGGGGTGGGTTATAAAATCCTCCAGGGGCCTAAGCAGAGGTTATGTAGCATGTACTTTCACGGACCCAAATCATGCTAGAGTAACCCTCCATTATGGCTCCTAGATAATTTGTGGACAAACCTGTTACCTTTAAGCATGGGATATTGACTTTCACCCATAAGGGATTTCTAAGTCTAAATATCTGATGTAGGTGGAATTACCCCTTCTTAACCTTGCATTTTGTCAATTCTTGCATAACATAGCTTCTCACCTAGGAAGGGTCCTTTGGTGTAAACCTAACTCTGACAAATGGGCCAGCCTGAAAGTGCACCCAAGAGTTTGTGTTGAAATGGACTTAACCCAACCCCCCCTATTTCCATCAAGTTGATAGGCTCAAGTTTTGAGTTCTCTTAGTGGATCATCTACCTTAACAAGCCTAATGCCTACTTTTATTGTCAGAAAGAGGGGAATCTTATTATAGATTGCCCTCACCATAAACCTTGTCCCCTGCAAGCCCCTATCTCTAATCTAACACTCCCTTCTGTTGTTGCCCCTCAAACTGCCCCCCGTCTTCCTATCCTCAACCACCTTCCTCAAATTATGACCAATTTACCACCCCTCTTAACCCTAAAGTCCCTCTGCATTCTTCACCATCTCATGGCCTTGCCTCCTTCAAGGGCATCCTTAAAGTTGAGAAAAGGCTTCCTAAAAATAGAAAAGAGCTAGCTATGCCCTCCCCTTCTAATGCTCAACACTCTTTTGAGCCTTCTTGACCCTCTATGACTATACAAAACTGCCCAACTAGCCCTACGAATGCTTCCTCCCAGCTTGACAATCCTATGAGAATGCCCCCCTCAAGTCGTTTGAGATCACAATCTAGATCATCTTCTAGAGGGGAACACCCTATAGATTGCTCCCTAGATACACATGCCTTATTAGATATCAATCAGTTTAACACTCTCCTCTTAAACGAGGAAATTCCTGACTCTCAATGAACTACCATATTTAGCAATGGAATGTGAGGGGATTGACAATCCCATCCTATAAATATCAGGTTAAACAGCTAGTCTTCAACAGCCAAATTGATGTCTTAATGTTGCAAGAATTGAAAGTTAGCCAATCTCGTATTGAAGCTACACTGGCCACTATTTGGAATGAAGCTCGATTCTTTCATACAAACCATCTTGAGGGTTATGGAGGTGTTGTGTTGGGTCTTGCTCCATGGTTGGCTAAGTCAATAGTATCCTTTGGATCTGATCCTAATAACTGTTGTGTGTTGGCCACCACCCTTGTTCAAGGTAACTTAGTTGGCTTTTGTTTCGTATATGCCTCCAACTCCTCACCCAAGAGATCAACCTTGTGGGATTGGCTTCACATAAATTTACCTACTACCGAATGGGTCCTTGGGGGAGACTTCAATATGGTTGAGCACGCTATTGATCATAGTTGGGACTGCCCTCCTAGATTGCCTCGGCTCGATTTTGAAGCTTGGTCCCTCACTTGTAACTCTTTTGGTATCCATGATCCCATTTTGGGTAAAAGGGACTCTCATAGACCTCATTGGTTCACTTGTAATAACTATCGCCTTCAAAAAATGTGTCATTTGGATAGATTCTACATCTCACCTAATCTGCCTATTCTTCAATTGAATTCTCGAGGCTATATAGTCCATCTTGATTTAACAACCACACTCTTTAATCACCTCCCCATTTTCACGACCTTATCCTTATATGGAGTTGCTTCCCTTCCCAAGGACTTACCTTACAAATTAAACATATCTCATCTCCAAATTTAGGACTATATTGATGGTCTTCTTGCTATCTAGAAGGTTGGGCCTAAACCCCAAGATGATAGATGGATAAGCTGGTGGGAAAGAACTGTTGCCAGATGTACCCAGTTTCTCCAAGACTTCGGTAGGAGAGCGACAACTAAGCATCAAAGAACTAAAAAAATCTATTAAAGGGCAGCTAGTTCAAGATGGAAAACACTTGGACGACAATCCTCACAACATCCCCTTGCAACTTGCAGTTGCTAATTTTGAAAAATCTTCTTCAAAAATTTGATGCTTACAAGGGAAAAGGTACTTTAATTGAGGACTAGGTTACAATGACTTAAAGATGGAGATAAGATCACCAAATTCTTTCAATTTTTGCAACATAAGCACAAAAAAGAGCACATTTATGTCATCAAAACTAAGGATGGTGAGTTGCAGACCAGTCAAGATAAGATCATGAATATCTTCTTTGAACATTATAAACAATTATTTATTGATGACTCCATTAAAGACCCCTTAATCCCCATCCTGGAAGACACTCTAGCTAATTATATTCCTCAAAAAATCTAGCATGATTATAGCAAATATCTTGACCACAACCTTTCCTTGGAAGAGATTGATGATGTCATGTACAATTTGGCCATAAAGAAGAGTCTCATTTTAGATGCCTTTTTGGTGGAGTTTAACCCCTCTTTGGCCTCATATTAGAGAAGATTTCTACAATCTTTATTTGGAAGGTATAGAAACTGGTTCTCTTGGTGCGATTATTAATCAAGGTCTTATTAAACTCATTCCTAAAGGGAAACATAAAGATTCAGTGAATGTTTGGTACCCCGTCACATTACTAAACACCTCTTATAAGATCATAGCTAAAGCCCTAGCGAAAAGAATCAAACCCATCACACAAGAAATTGTTAGACTCGAGAAAACTAGTTTTTTAGGGGGTATATTTATACTAGATAACTTAATCTTGGCCTGGGAATCTTTGGAATGGGCCCAACAAACTGCACAAGATGTCCTCATCCTCAAACTTGATTTTGATAAAGCTTATGATCATATAAAATGGCCTTTCATCCTCAACATGCTTCAATGGCTAGGATTTGGCCCTAACTTTTGTGCTCACGTTTGAATGTTGTTCATGGATACTAATGCAATACTGGCCATTAATGGTTCCCTCTCCCCTTAATTCCCCCTTCAAAAACTGAGTCATCAAGACTGCCCTTTAGCTCCTTTTCTTTATGTACTCAGTACTAACACTCTCAGTTACCTCTTCCAGCATGCCCAATCTAACTCACTCATCCATGACATTCTCTCTAATAAAGGCATGGCACTTAATTCCCATTTCGCTGATGAAAGCATCATATTCATTCAAAATTCTACTGAAGACATTAATAATCTATTGGATATCCTTTATTTTTATTGCAACGTCTCTAGATCTAAGCTAGCCATGCATAAAACTAAAGCTTGGATGACAAAACCCAATCCCCATCCCCCATGGATTCCTAAAGAATGGAAAGAAATTAAGCATGACACCATATCTTGATATCTTGGCATTCCTTTTGGGATAGGAGTTCCCTTGAAGGACATGTGGAGATGGTTCCTCAATAAATTCAAATCCAAACTGTTGGCCTAGACTAATTGATTTCTCTCAATGGCTAGGTGTATTCAAGTGGCTAATAAAATCTTCCTAGCTAGTCATGTGTATGCAGGTCCTCTTGATGGCCACCCTCCAAAGCTTGCTACAACTAGCTCACTCAGCTAATTCACAATTTTATTTGGTCCAAATGAGGAAATATAAAGGGCAGACTTGCAACCTCTTGGTCTCATTGTATTCAAATCCCTAAGGAGAAGGGTGGGTTGGACATCATTGACCTGTATATTCAAGGAATCTGTCTTTCAGCCAAATGGATCGGTAGAGCTTTGGATGGAAATGCACCTTGGAAATCATTGATTAGATATCGTATTCAAACAACTACCTCAGGTAAATCTTGGAGCTCCATCCAATGGAATGACAATAGGGGAGAGGGGCCTATAGTGGAGCACCCTAACTCCGTGTTTCTCAAAATCCTACATGGAAATTTCAAATCACTCCCAATTTTGTACAATAGTTTATTTGGCAACTCATGTGCTTCTATATTTCATTTTAGGGCCACATCAACATGCTTTTTGTTTAGGTATCCAAAAAAGGCCCAAAAAAAAGTGAGACTGATAGTGGTGCACCAAGTCATGTTTTATTGGTGTGTTGATGTGGCATCACATGATTTGTCAATTTGTGTACTTTATGGATAAAAAGTGTTTTGCAATTGGATATTAAGGTGCTTCACTATGGGACCCATTGAGGACTACTTCTATCCCCACTATTGAACCCAGCTCCACTATGGGCCCCTCTCCCCTATCCTCTTAGCCCACTACTTCAAACTTCATGGATCAGCTCCCCTAAATTGCATTTGGAAAGCATGGAAAATAGTCTCCCAAAAAGTTATGATGGTCTAATCAATCTTTCAGTCATGGGCTCAATTTTGCTTTCTCATCAATTTGGTGGAATCACTTAATTCAAGTTAATAGATTGTCTCTTGCCATGATTCCTACATTGAAAGCTAAACGTCTATACAAAAGAGGCGTCCAAGTATTCATTAACTTATGAAATCCTACCAATTTCACATGGAAATCTTGGCAACAACTTAGAATATGCTTTAATTTAAATGCTAAAGATAAGGCCATGGTGTTGGAAATCCAAAATATGGTGCCTCCTAATCTCGCCATCCTCATGTCCACTAGCTGTCATTCAAGCTTTTTTAAAGATTCGAGGTGGTCGAATGGTAGTTGCATCAAAACTTTTCCTCTTAAGGCCATTTATAAACAACTCATTCCTGCCATGTCCCTACCAAGTAGACTTATCTCTATTTGGTGTTGTCACCTCAAAAGACCAAAGTGGAACATGCTCAACTAGCAAATTTGGCAATCCAAAGCTAATGTGCAATCCCAATTCACTGCTTGGAAGCTTCTTCACGCCAAACCCCTGGTTGGAATCCACCTCAAATTCCTTCTTCCACCTCCCTGTTGCCCATTTTTTGGCATGATTGAAACTTTTAAACATTGTTTTTAGCTCTACCCTCAAGTTAAAAAGCTATGTACTACCCTCTTCACTTCCTTGCCAGCATTGTTTCATTTCCCATTTTTTGGAAATCAGCTCTTCTTGGACTCTCTTCCAAACACAATTTGTTAACTAGCTCAAGTTGGCTTATCATAATAAAACATATATGGAAATTTCGGTGCCAGGCTGCCTTGCCTCGTGTCTTCTTTCCTATTGAGATCGAAATTCTTGCCATTTGCTCCAACTACATACCCTTGTTATGAGCATAAACACTTTCTTGAGAAAGAAGGGCAATACTTCTGCTGTCCTCTTGCTCCAAGTAAAGCATCTCTTGACCCAAATCCAAGAAAAAATTAAGCATATCTTTCTTGGCGAAGCAGGTGTATACAATCGAAGTTGGCTTTTTGTGACCAACACAAGTTGGTATGGAATGCTGGGAAGAAACAACTGGAGCATTTAATCTCTAAGGCTGATGGGGGAAAAGAAGTCTAAATTTATAGTGGACAGGCATGATTGAAGGAAAAGAGAATCGTGTTGTACAACTCAAATACATATTGCTTATGTGCTTCTTGACAGTCTGTGTTGTTGGCAATGCCATGTTGGACTCATCGGGCTTGTAGTTGATTTTTAACAGCATTGTTGTTGGGTGTACTTTGGATCGTGCAATGGTTATTTTTTAGGAAACAATATGTTGTTGCACACTTTTTTAACTTGTTGTTTTCTAACATCAACCATTGTAATTTACTATTTTCTAACAACATTGTTGTTGGTCTTCTACGACTGTTTTCTTGTTGGTTATAACAACATTTATGTTGTTATTCTAATGTGACTTTTATATGTTGTTTATTTGTTTTAATTAATAAAATTCTTCTTCAAATTAAATATATATATATTTCCATAAGGAAATAAATAAAATTCCTATCACATATGGATTAAAAGTCCTTTCATCCTCACATTGTCGCACATATAATCAACAGTCTAAGCATTTTGGAAAATCTACATACTATCTCCATATTGAATTTGTTTGCAATGCTATCAAGCAAACAATAATGTCTCATCATCTCACTCCACATAGATCGGACATGAAGCTCGCGTGTAAATACTGAAAGAGCCTTAACCTTAAAGCAAAACTCAAGCGAGAATGAAACCTGTGATTTTGGATCATCACAGAATGTATTCGCTCCAACGATACCGTTAGTCGAATTATCAATAGACAAACACTGGTTTTTGTTCTTCATACAAAAAATCTTGACCGATATAGTGCCAACCATTGTATTTTTGCATCACAATTCACTGTGAACGAGAGATTAAGGAATTTCCAACTTATTTCCACAAATAAAATCAATCAAAGGATTTTTCCTCCCAATGTGAAGACGTATTATCGATATGAAGAAGAAACAAAATCAACTAATTTATAGCACAAGGTTGCATGTGTTTAAAGATGGGTTTTTGTTCAACTTCGGCCTTTCATGGCAAAGATGGAGAAAACAATGAAGATCAAAAATTGGCATTGTGCTTGTCTGTGGGAGGGCCTCTCTTCACAACTCAAAAGACTATTTTTTATTCCAATTCATGTAACTAAGTGTGAAGGCCATGTCCACGACAACACCATTGTGAAGGCCTTCGTAATAAACTACAAAACTCATTTTGTGAAGACCATGTCCATGAATAAACCATCATGGAGGCCTTCGTAATGAAGTACATCGATATAATGGGGAGGAAGATGATGGGCAAGTTAGCAACAAGTAAATATGTGCAAAGTGACTGGAACAAAGTTACCATGGAGACCATCCCATGTTATGATTATGCAACCATTGAACACAAACTTGGTGGAGCTTGTAGAAGGTGTTAATTTCTTATAACCCAACAACAAATTAATTGCACAATAAAATCACAAAAAGAAATCTGATTTATAACAATTAATACACTAGGTTAATTAACAGCTAATAACAACCGAAGCAAAAATAACAAGAAGCCAATCACAAGTAGACAATAACACATATATACCCAGGAAACCCCAGTGTGGGGTAAAACCTACAAATGTTGGATCTTCTATTCAGCCTAACAACAAACATTTCTTCCAGAATACAATATAAGTTTGCTACAATAATCTTACATATATAGAGCTCTATTGATTTACATCAACGTGCAAGAAAAGAAACTTTCCTTACATTACTCGACTAACTCACACATAAAATGACTCTTGGTCTTATCTCAACCTCACAAACCCGGAAACATTCTATGAATAAATAAAAAATATGATGTTGAAAATCCAACTCAAGTTGCTTGAAAGCAACTCCACATTCCACCTTTCGAGCTACAAAAATCAACACTCCCTCTTAGCAAGAAAGGTGTTTTGCATAACACCCAACTTATCCTTGAAGAATTCAAACTTACTCTTCATCAAGGCCTTGATTAGGATATCTACTATGTATTCATCTATAGAAATGTATTGGACCTTCACTGTCCCCTTCTCCACACAATCTCTGATCAAGTGGTACTTGATCTCAATGTGCTTTGACTTGTCATGAAACACCAAATTTTCAGAGAGTTTGATACAACTCTGATTATCACAATAAATGATTGTAGGATCTAACTCCTGATCAAAGAGTCCAACTAGAAGTTTTCAAAGCCAGATAGCCTCATATGTAGCTATATTGGCTGCCATATTGGTTGCCATATACTCAACTTCTGCAGAACTCAGTGCAACTAACTTCTATTTCTTGGTGTACTAAGAGACTGCTCCTGATCTAAAACTGAAACAACACCCTGAAGTCACAACAACACAACAAGCAATTAGCATCGACTTTAGCGTCGGATTTTAGTGTATTTGAGTCTGTCATTTTAGAGTCATATAATGGCGCAAAAGTCGGCGAAAACCCGTTTCTTTGGTTCATCACCGGATTTTATGTTGGATTTAGTGTCATATTTAGCACCTACTTTTGCGCCAAATTCTGTGCCGGAAATTTGGTATCGACAATAGAATCTCCTTTAATGTCGGGAATAGCGCTAAAAATTGGCATCGAAAATAGTGCCTAAATTGGCGCCCAAGTTGGCTTCCAGTTTTGCTTCAATGCCTACTCCCATTTTGGCTTCTAGTTTTGCTCCCAATTTTTCTTCCACGTTTGCTTCCGATTTTGTTTTTGCTTCCAATGTGATGTCCAGTTTTGCTTCTAGTATTACTTCCAATTTTGCTTCTGGCTTGGCTTCTGGTTTTGCTTCCATTTTTGCTCCCATTTTTGCTTCAATTTCTACTCTCAGTTTTGCTTCCAATTTTGCTTCCGGTTTTGTTTCCACTTTTGCTTCTGGTTTTGCTTCCACTTTTGCTTCCAACGTTGCTTCCACTTTTGCTTCTAGGTTTGTTTCTAGTTTTGCTTTCAAGTTTGCTTCTAGTTTTTCTTTCAATTTTACTTCCAGTTTTGCTTCCAGTTTTGCTTCCAGTTTTGCTTCCGATTTTGCTTTCAGGTTTGCTTCCGATTTTGCTTCCAGTTTTGCTTCCAATTTTGCTTCTAGGTTTGCTTATGGTTTTGCTTCCAATTTTGCTTTCAAATTTGCTTCCAGTTTTGCTTCTAGGTTTGCTTCCGATTTTGCTTCATGTGTTCCTTCCAGTTTTGCTTCCATTTTTGCTTCCATTTTTGCTTCCAATTTTGCTTCCAAGATTACTTCTGGTTTTCTTCTAGTTTGGCTTCCATTATTACTTCATTTTTTGCTTCTAAAAATTATTCTTATTTTGCTTCATTTTTTGCTTCTAAAAAATGCTTCTTATTTTTCTCTCAGTTTTGCTTTCAGTTTTACTTCCAGGTTTGCTTTCAGTTTTGCTACCAATTTTGCTTTCAAGATTGTTTCTAGTTTGGCTTTCATTGTTGCTTCATTTTTTGCTTCTAAAAATGCTTCTTGTTTTGCTTCATTTATTAATTTAATATATTTTAATTCAATTTAATTAGTTAAATATATGATCCTCTTAAATAACTCATATGATTATAGAGTAAGTAATTTAATTATTTAACTCATATGATTAAATAACAAGATAATTACTATAACATGGTCATCATCTATAATTAAAACAAGTGATTCAAATATCTATAATTTAATTGAATTTGACAACATCCATCCTAAACAGTAAATTAAAATCATCATACGTAATAAATATCCATCCAAAAATCATTAACCACTTTTAATATATATAAATTGACAAGTCAATACTGATAAGATCATCATCATATATAACTAAAACAAGTGAAAGTCAAATATGCTACTAGATCAATAACATGTGAAAATAATACATGTCCAACAGTCGACATAAGTCAAAATGGTACATGTACAAATGATATAAGTAAAAATGATAAATTATTTAATTGAAATTGATACAAGTCAAGATAATACATGTCTAAATGATACATGTACAAATGATATAAGTAAAAATAATAAATTATTTAACTCAAATTGATACAAGTCAAGATGATACATGTCCAAATGATATAAGTGAAAATGATAAATTTCAATATGATATTATACTCAATAATATGGTACTGTAGGTCGTGAAAATGATACATATGATAGTAACCATGAAAAGAGGCATCATAACGATATATCAGCAATGATCCATCATGAAGTCTATATGATCATGAATGTCACTGGGTACTACCAGACACTGCCTCATCATCATCACCACCATTATGATCATCATCATCATAATGATATATCAACAATGATCCATGACGCAGTCTATATGATCATGAATGTTGCTAGGTACTACCAGCAACTGCCTCATCATCATCACCACCATCGTGATCATCATCATTGTCATCGTCGTCGTCGTCATCATCATCATTGTTATCGGCCACAATGTCTTCCATAAATGTGGCATCATCATCCTCTGCCATGTGATCTGTACCAGTAGAACCAATATTTTCTAGATCTATATCATGATGAGGATCATCTTGATCTTTCAGAAGACCCGTGTTTTGCAAAAAAAAAACATTTAAAATGAAAAGTTATTATTTATTTCATGCAATAATGTATTTTTTTGTTATATATCTAATATTGAAACATATGAGACGAAACCATAATCATATTACATCATATCAAAGTGCACATACCATAATAAAATCTCAAAAAAGTTACAGCTAATATGTGATTCCAATGATGTAAAACATGCAACAATTCTAATAAACATTAGTAAAGATCATAAAAAAAATTGTTATACAATTTAACTATCAACTGTAAATTCTATTACATAACCTTAAGTGCCAACCCTCTCCAAAAGAATGAGGAGACTGCAAGAAGATTGGCTGTAGGGGGTGTTGGTACAGGAGATGGACATGGCTATTCCAAGCCATCCACTAAGATGGTTTCATGCAAAAATGTGGAAGATATCCCCGTTTCTAGAGAGCTCGTGATTCAGGTTGATACGAAAAATGATGTTGTTCTGGTACCCATATATGGCATCATGGTTACATTTCATGTAGCCACCATCAAGAGTGTTACAAGCCAACAAGATGGAGGGAATTCTTATATAAGGATAATTTTCAATGTTCCAAGTACCGACTTTAATGCCAACTACATGCCAACATTGAAATTCCCTAGCAATATTTATGTTTAGGAAATTTCCTTTAGATCCAAGGATTCAAAGCACATCAACCATGTGGTTCAAATGATTAAATACCATAGACAATATGTAGCAATGAAAGGGTCTAAAAAGGCAGAAAGAGCTACACTAGTGACTTAGGAGAAACTTCATCTTTCAAAAACAAAGGCAATTAGGCTGGTAGACTTGTGGATAATGCCAACATTTGGTGGAAAGGAAGAAAGATGACTGGAACTCTGGAGGCCCACCATAATGTATTTCGGTATTCAACCATGAGAGCAGAAGAGAGAGTTGATACCATGTATCAAAACATTAAGCATGTATTCTTCTAGCCTCCAAAGAAGGAGATGATTACTTTGCTTCATTTTCATTTGCATAACCATATCATGGCGTGGGAACCAAAAAGACCAAGGATGTCCAATTTTATGTGGAGATAATGGATGTGGTCCAAACTTTACGAGGGGCAAGAAGGCCAATGTATGATCTTGATGAAATTGAGGAAGAACATCAAGAGAGGGATAGGAAAAATAAAATCAATGCAGAGTTTCAAGGATTTGTCAAGCGAGTAAGAGAGCTATGGGAGCAGCCTCATCTAAAATATTTTGAACTAGAGTTTGATGTACCATTTAGAGAGCTTGGTTTTCATGGAGTTCCTTTCAAAGCCCCTACTTTTATTGTTCATGCGGTAAACTATTTGGTAGAGTTGGTGGAATTACCTTTCTTAGTAATCACTATTAGTGAGATTGAGATTGTTAACCTTGAGAGAGTAGGACTTGGGAAAAAGGCACTTGATATGGCTATTGTTTTCAAATATTTCAAGCGGGATGTACTCCCCATTGACACCATTCCTCAATTTTCGCTTGATGGCATCAAGGAATGGCTGAACTCCACGGATATAAAGTATTATGAAAGCAGAATGAACTTAAACTGGCGGCCAATTTTGAAGACTATTACTGATGATCCAGACAAATTTATTGAAGATGGTGGTTTGGAATTTTTGAATATGGAAGCTAGTGATTTTGATTCTGATAATTCAGAAGAGTCGGATCAAGGATATGAACCATCTGATGTAGAGGAGGAATCAAAATTAGATGAGGAAGGTTCAGAAGATGAATCTCTTGTGGAGTTAGATGAGGATGAATAAGAAGAAGATTTTGAAGGGGAGGAAGGTAAAACATGGGATGAATTAGAAGCTAAAGCCAAAAATGCAGATAAGGAAAAAGGAGATGAGTTTGACAGTAAAGAGGAAAGGCAGCAACGAAATGTAAAAGCCACAGGGAAGTCTCGAGCACTTGATATTAGAGATTCAAGATGAATGCCTACCAAGAGGCATAAAGTCAGATGAATTGAGTTCATCTACATCCTTCTACTAGTTATTCATGCACATAAATGGTTCAGCTGTTTATGTAAATGATGCATATATGTTAACTTGATTAGTGTTGTTACTTCAATAGTTTGACTTCTATGACAACCAGCCATTAGGCCATTCTGTGCGGGAGCACATTTGTGTTTTTAGTTAGCTTTAAGAAGTCTAGTATTACATGCTTCTCTATGTTGATCATATCAGGTTGCAAGTTTTTTACTACCGATTTCTTTATTTATGGAGTTTTTTTAACTTGGAAGACAAGAATTTACCACCTTTTTTAAATTAGATGGACAAATTAAGTGGTTGGTTAGCTACGCCAAGTGATGTAGACTTGAAGGATATGTTAGATCTATAGGATGCCTACCAAGATGCATCAAAACATTCTTACATGTTAAAAGAATGGCAGCATCGTGAGGAAGGATGGCAAAGATGCATGTGGATCACTTAGTAGAATGGCAACATGAATTCAAGGAAGCACTCCTTGAGATACCATGTTTGAGAGAAAAGAAGATAAATCAAATCAACATGGGACTAAGTTACTCAAATGATGCAACTCATAACTTAAATGAGGACACTTAAGAGATATTAAAAGACAATGGTCATTAATTAAAAGATGCTATGAAAATAAGGAATGAATGTCACCCACTAGCCTTTAAGGAAAACAATATTTTTTTCGTCAACATGAAATAATGGCACAATTGAGTGGGATCTAGGGCCAACAGAGAAGCACTTTAGAATTCATCCTACACATCAATAAACAACTCAACACAAGAAATGCAAATTGATATATTAACACAACAATATCCAACTAAGTTATTGAAAGTCAACTATTGATATCGCATTCTCCATCTAGATTAAAAAATCGGCCCACTTTTTGCTTTGCAACTTTTCCTTTTCAAATTGCTTTGGATGTCAGCCATATTTCTCCTCTTGTCAAAACATGGCACATGGACTAGTTAAACTAATAATATGCAATCATTTACTTTTTCCTAGGGAATTAAAAAAAATATCATTTAACATATCAAATATACTTACAAAATTACAGATCAAGGCCTATAAACCTTTATGGCCACTGTGATGCATGGCACGAAGTTTTTGAAGCCTATCCTTGGAGGCCTTGTCCTGAAACATATACTAATTCAATTTAACTATGCACAAATAAAATTTAAAAATTGTTTAATAAATTTGATATAATCTTATGAGCAAATTCAAATACCTGCGTACCCTCCTCACCAGACTTCCTCTATGCTTCAGACTTCTGATATGCTTTTACAAGCTCTTTCCATACTTTGACACTCACATCAATTGGCCTTTTTTTGAGCCTTAGCTCAGGAGGGATTTTTTTTATCTTCGTTGTTTGGTTGCACCAAAATCTCTTACAATTTTGAGACATTCATAGCTTTACCTTCTTCACAAACCAGTGTGTGCCAAATTTAGTCTCCATGTCATTGATAACTATTTTTTGCAGGTGTATGGGTATCTTTGAGAATGGAAAATGTAGATGGTCTTTGAACCGTTGAAGGCATGATTCCTTCAACCTATTCACAAACCCTTTTCCAGCATCTGTCATTCAGACTTCCCCTGAAACCACATCATATTTTATCTTCTTATTGTAGGTACCAATGCAAGAATGAAAACTTGTCGTGGTAGAAGTCTGTGTCCCACGAGTGGGTGGGATAGTGGAAGCCTTTGCTCCATGTTCTACACTCCTAGAGTTTACTATTATTGATTTCCTCCTGGATCTTTTGCTCGATCCAGGACTGCTTGGGGAATCAATTGATTCCCTTTGACACAATTGATTTGGTTGCAATGTTTGAGGGGCTTCACTAGATTGGTTTTCCATGTATCTGGCAAGCATTGTCCAGCGCACATCATCCAAATTGTTCACTGCCTCTACCCCCAATATGGAAGTTAATGCCTGGTTATCTTTGTCAGTCACATGTCTCTATATATATAATAAATTTATTCTTTTAAATTCAAAAATATAAAAAATAAAAAATAAAAATGAAAGAAACAAGGGAAACATTTACAAATCTATGAATTGACAATGAATTACCTCATTGTGGCCAAAGTCTGCTCCCTTTGTTCTCTTCCCTCTATCAATCGCTTGACATTTTGAGGCGACCTAGGGAAAATTATTTTTCGTCTAGTCTGTGGAGGCAAACAAAGTACACACTGTCAGCTATGAAAGTTTTCATCCAGTTTGTGGTATAAAAGTTTTACCTTGAATGACTCTTTTTGGATTTAAACGCCTATGAATCAATTGTTTGCGCACCTGTATAGAATATAAATATATTTGAAAGGATTTAAATATATGCAAAATGAAACAAATGTATTGTAAAAAAATCAACGCTTGTGCACTTGTATAGAATGGTAATCTTTGGGGGATAAAAAGGGTGCAGAGTGTGGTTTTATTGAGAGTTAACACAGATAGGTCCCATGCTCGAGTTGCATCCACTGATTAAAAAGAAAATGAATGTGTGTGCACAATCAATTTGAAACCATGAGCTCATTGTTCTATGAAAGAATAAGTGAAAATTAGTAATAGCTAATTTAAGCTCGAAGGTCTCACAAATTTGAGCAAATGATCTATTATTCAGCTGTTGTCTCAAAAGCCCTATCTCCTCGTATTGTCTCGACCAACCTCTATTCCCATGGGACCTGGCTGCAGTGGGGCAAATGCAGTTTAATGACTTGTCTTGAAAGCACTCGACTACTTTTTTATGGAAGGAAGGTCTGAGAAATCGAACCAGAAACTGAAAGCTTGGGAAGGGAATGATAAGCAAATTGGGGCATTAGGGTTTCAAAAACGCATTCACTACTCTCAGATGTGGAGGAAATAATGCAATGTCTACAATTTTACCCTCCTCCTTTGCAACCACATGAGACTTGAACAATTCGTGTGTAAACAAAACAATATTCACAACCCTTTCTTCACAATCTCTCCATTTAATCCAAACAAAAATATTTGTGGGAATGAAAAAAACAAATTGTAACCTTACCTATGGTGTCGCAAACTAAATTGAATTTCCAATCTACTTGCTTGTAGCCCTCGTCCGCGTCGTTTTCCCCTTTTTTCTCCTCTCTTCACAACTTTTTTCTCCTGTCATCTCTTCCTTCTTGACGTAAGAAGTTTTAAATTTTTGTTCTTGATTTAGTAGTCGATACTATAGTTGGTGAAGCAAAGTGCACCTAATTTAGCGTCGCCTTCCAGCCAAATAAATGAAATATGTTTGGGATGCAAAAGGTGGCACAAAGTGTGCCTAATTTAGCGCCACCTTCCAGCCAAAAAAATGTAATCTATTTGGGATGTAAAAGGCGGCGGAAAGTGCATCTAATTTAGCGCCTAGCAATGCAAAATGATGTATTTTGCTTGGAAGTTGATAAATAAATTGATCATATATTGACTTCATCTTCATATGTACCAAGGGAGAAATCATGGTTCCCTATTTTATCTATTCCTTATCCCATGTCAATTTTGTGGGTGCAAAACTAATAGAGGTTAGATTTGTGAACTCAAAAATGACCCCTATACAACTAGATGAGTCATCTAAAGTGTGAAATATGTCTAAAGTGAGGTTTTGTGTTGGATAGCATATTCATTGAAATGATATAATTGGTGTACTAAACATTATTTACTATGTTGTGTATTATAGGGGTGAGACAAGGCCATGGCAACAGATCGTGTCATGTCAAATAAGAACACAACGGCTGAAGCGGGACATCAGGTACTCAAATTTTGACTTAACTTAGGAAAAAATGATTTGATGGCATTTTGTGATACGTCCATCTTTTTTCACAGTATTATTGAAATTTATAATGTATTACCCAATCTTGACATAAATTAATGCATGTTGATTATTTTAGATGGAGATTGGAGCAAATGTAGAGCCTAAGCATTCAACTAGCAAAAGAGGACGTGGACGTGGAGCTAAAACTGTTAAATCACATAGAAAAAAGTGGGTGTTCGAGGATATGACAAATCATGCAAAAACAACAAATGATTGCACTAGACAAGAGGTTGGTCAGGACTATAGTACATGGGATGAATACTTTGAGAAAATATATGACTAAAGTGAGGTTTTGTGTTGGATATCCTATTCGTTGAAATGATATAATTGGTGTAGTAAACATTATTTAGTATGTTGTGTATTATAGGGGCGAGACAAGGCCATGGCAACAGATCATGTCATATCAAATGAGGACATACCGGATGAAGTGGGACATCAGGTACTCAAATTTTGACTTAAGAAAAAATGATATGATGGCATTTTGTGATACGTCCATCTTTTTTCACATTATTATTGAAATTTATAATGTATTATCCAATCGTGCCATAAATTAATGCATGTTGTTGATTAGTTTACATGGAGATTGGAGCAAATGCAAAGTCTAAGCGTTCAACTACCAAAAGAAAAAGATATGTACATGGACATGGACCTAAAACTATTAAATCATGTAGACGATAGTGGGTGGAAGAGGATATGGCAATGGATCTTCCAGACACAACAGATGATTGCACTAAACAAGAGGTTGGTCAAGACTATAGTACATGGGATGAATACTTTGAGAAAATTGTTGTTTGTGGATGTTATGTATGTTGTGGAAAGAAACAATTCAAATGAGCAATTGTACAAAGACATTACATATATGATGAGCTTCCAGACGGTAGTATGCCTCCTACAATTGATTCAAATCCAATAGGAATTGTGGTAAGGAATTTTCCAATTTGATATAAATAACATGTATACTTCGTTTAAACATTGTTTTATATTATTTAAATAACTAATTGTTTTCTCAATGGATACTTGCAAAATAAAGTTCTTGGTTTAAAGTTTCTTGGATCACCAAATTCCAACCTAGAGGGCAATTATCATTTATCAGATGATACATCTAACAAAAATGTGTCAATATACCAACTTGGAAGATGAGGAATTGATGAAAACAAGTCACAGAACAAGAATTGGTTTAAAGATGCATAATTTGCTTAAAGAAAGGGGGAATGCAAACTACATACCCTATGAGAATGAATGTGATGGAGATGATGACTTGCCCCAGTTTGAGATCAATTTACAAAAAGTTTACATTTGATCGCCAACTATATTGCGCTTTGGCCTAGTGATCAACAACTACCTAAAGTGTACCAGGTGTTTCAATTTTGGGGATATAGCTACATGATATGACCCTCCAATATTCATGGAGTGAATCTAGGCCTCTTTATTTTCTAGAATTCACATGTGGGATCTAAACATAGAAAAAATTCAAAACAATTAACCACTAGGAGATTAATGCCATATTATGGTCCATCATATTATAGTGGTGAATGGAGAAGGCTAGCAGAATATAGGCCTAGCATGTCAACATATGGTCTAAATTTGAATATGTATACACATCGTCTCCAATTGGAAAGTGGAAAATAAATTAATAGAGGTCATCTTATGTATATAGATGGGTATGCATACACACACACAAATATTGTAGGATTTATAAATAGTAGTAAGGGAAGGGACCCTAATGTAAGATCAAATTGTCAATTTGTTGAGGTTATAAATGATAAAGAAGGAGATATGGAAAGAGAGGTTGATAGATTGATAATGGTTGAGGCTATTAAGGACCTTACCATTTGGGATGAGTTATTGATTGATTACCCCTTCTTAAAAATGCACTCCTTGGAAAGAAAAGGGAAGAACAAGGTCTCTAAGGATGTTCTATAAAAGAAACTAAATAATAATAAATCGCGGTGGATCGATGTTTTATAAACTATGTTGTCAAGATTGTGTTTTATTTAAATTATTGTATATAAAAGGTAGTCTATAAAATAATGTTTCATTATTCAATTGATGTATATATGTTCATACAATTTATATTTATATTTTTTAAGCCATATTTGATTATATTTCTTTGAAATTGATACATTTATGTTTATCCAATTGTTGCCAAACATTAAATAATGCTTGTGTTTGTTGATAGGTAGAAGATGTTGATGAAACAGATACTAATACCCATGATCCAATTGGGTTATTAAGATTTGGATGGGATGATCCAAACCATCCTTTAAACAATACTAGGGCAAAAAGAGCAAGTTTGAAGAGATTTCTACCACTTGATAAATTTGAAGAGATGATGAGATATACAT
>VDFB02089734.1:42098-255684 GCA_007258455.2 Sequoia sempervirens
CCCTATACCCTCAACCCAATACCCTAAACCGTTAAACCCTCTACGTCCCTCTACTCTCAATGTCCCAATACCCTCTACCCTAGTCAACCCTAGTAATCCCTCAGCCCTAATCCCTTAACCCTTAAACCCTTAAACCCAGGTAAACTCTCTACCCTAATCCCTCAACCCTCAACATTAATCCCTCAACCCTCAACCCTTAATCCTATTAGAACTGAAAAATATCACATTTTTCAATAGCCTCCACCCACCTATCCTCCACATTTCATAGAAATTCATCACATTTTAATTTTATGATCAACACAAATTGTTGAAATTTGTGTGACAAGATCCATTTTGTAGCCCACATTGCCAAATTGACACACCCATAAATGAGTTTGAGACTCCATAATATTTCCCCATTCCTAAATAAAAATTAGCACTATCGGCCTAACAATGCCTCATCGGCGGAGCCCCTATCATAGCCTCGTTTATGGCCTAATGAAAGTAGTTCATAACCTAGTATCGGTGTAACAATACCCTATCGAGCTGACTCCTAAGGTGTTCTCCCCGATAGACTGACAGAGTCAACAAAAGTAAGCACATCATTGTAACTCATGAACATCGGTGGAACAAATGTTTGCTTTCCCCCGATGGCTTGATATAATCACAAATTATCAAGAATTAAAATATATCGGGGGAATTAATGTGTATCGGGGTAATATATTCTAGCATCCTACCGATAGACAAAAGGAAAGTTGTTCATTGGTGGAGAAGGTGGCTATTGGTGGAAGAAGGATCGCAGTCTCACTGATACGACGATGATGATTGTACTAAATAAATAATGTACATTAAAATTCCCAACTACGGGAAAAAAATTCTCATAATTGCCTCACTCTTGGAGCCATAGTTGCAAGATGAAAATGCTGGTAGAAGGATAGCTTGATAAACCAAAAAAGGATGCTTCGTTCGTGTGGCAACAAACAAGCTTGGAGCTTGTGGTATTTATTTAAATGAGTAGGTGGTGTATGTGAAGTATCTTAAAATTCATTTTGGCTTGTGGTTTGTTTTATGGTCAGGCTGGTTGGTCAATGGCAGAGTGATCAATGGTTGGGGGATCAAAGGTTGTTATTCCGGTCTCAACAGAGGGGTTGGTTTCATTTGGTGAAAACACCCCAGTTTCTCTAATTGTGATGGAGCAACAAGCAACCTTTAGGGAGGTAACAGACCAAAGAATAAAAATAATTTTGATTGATAATGATTCCCTCACTGTGTTTGCAGCTAAAATGGTTCTAGGTAGGGGACATCTTGAGAGGAATGAGTACGGTTGAGATAACGCACATATCTCTTCACATTTTTTGGCCTCCTTGCTTGATAATAAAGTCCCAAAGGGGGTGCCGAAGGAGCTGATGGTTCACTTGTTTAGGAAGGACCTGTTAGGGGGCCTAGAGGTGGTGCTAAAGTCAACATTAATTAGCACTAGAATTCCATGACCTTCAAACCTGGAGTGCCTTTGGTTAAAGACGGACGATGAAGCTGTGAAATTCTATCCATTTCTTCTGTATTTGAGTGGGATGGATCTAATGTGACACAAGATGATCATGGTCAGGGTTGTGGAGTACCTCAAGAAGTTGCTCGATTTAATGGAAACTGGTGATGATGACGAGTGGGTAGAGGTATTTGATTCCTTCACAAAATTAAATGGTTTTTTGTAATTTGTGGTTGGGTGGGTTCCCATTTTTTTTGTTGAATGCATTAGTTTGGTGGTGGTAGTAAATGTCTGGAGTTTTTTGGGTTTGGTCAATGCTTTGTTGAAATCAATTTTTTTTCTCTTTTCTGTGTTGGTCGAATGTATGGGATGGTTTTTTGGGTGTTGTTCAAAGTGAAAGAAATTCCTGCCTTGTAGATGCTTGTATGATTTTTATTAAATCTAATATATAACTAGTATATATATCATGTGATGGTGGATTTTTCTTAACTAAATATTGTTGATGGGAATTTTTTCACCTTCTCAGCATAGGCAACACACACCGATGCTACCTCTCTTCAAAGGAAAAAATCTGCAAACGAGTTACAAATCACCACCCCAAGGTCTCTTGAGTGTTAGGTCATGATAGTGCTTGGAATAATTTAGTTGGTTCAATGTTATCTTGTTGGTAATCACAAGGAAGCCTTATGTAAGTTAAGTTAGAGGGGAATTGGATCTTTGAATGGAGTTTATAAAATTTATGAAGTGTTGCTCTATTGTTGCAAGTTCAGGACAATAGTCTAAAACTCCTTTTCTATCATTGGATTTGGCTTTACAATGTGCAATGAACTTTTCCTAAGTTACTATTTAAAAGAAAAGTCAAAAGGGAAGGGGAGAGAGCAAGTTCCTTGACCTGAAACTACCAATGAACAATGATAATGGAGGATGCTATAGTGGAAAACTTTCCTAAAACTAAGTCCCACTTAACCAGATTAGCTCACAGTCTCATGAAACTAGTGTAATCTTCTAAGGTCTACATATTTCAACCATTCATTCACCATAAAGCATGAATAAAAGATAGAGTTTAAGTGCAACATTCAAACAATGTTCATACTAGCTTTACAGTACAGTTTATCATCAATAAACAACAAAAAGCATGAACAAGGAAGGGCATCAACACAAAAAAATTCTTCACCATCAACGAACAAATTTAACTAATCTACTAACAACATGCTAATTTTATGGGTCCCTACCTTAGCTCCGACGTGTAGCTCCTCGTTAAGGGAGGGTAAGGATGGTCAGTTAGGCCTTCTAGTTGGATGAGTGAAAGTGACACATTGAACATAACCCTCACTAGCCCCCAGATGGCCAGGAGCACTAGAGTTGCCCTGGGGTGGGGTTCTAGCCATTTAGTTTCCCTGGGGTTCTATCCATTTATCAACTACTTGTTAGTTAGGTCCCTCGCTCGGTCTAGCTTCCTTCCTTTTTTCGGGTAGTCCTAATCTAGTCAACCAACTAATACACCAGATATAACTACTCTCTCTAGATGGAAGGTAGTTGCTCTATGAAGTCCATCTAATTCTGGAGCTACATCCAATGTTGTATCGACGAGAAAGGCAAGACTAGCTATTATTGTATTATCAGTGGGGTTGGGAAGCAGGGACCTGAATTAACGAGGAGCTATAACACTCCCTACTTTGTTGAGCTACTGATTAGATTTGTTGAGCTAATGATTAGAAATGAGTTAACACCCGGATAGACACTTTCTTGCCTCCTACTCGATGGCACCCACGGTTAGAAGGATGTTAGGTAGCTCAGATGGTCCAGTTGAAGATCTTGCCTAGGGGTGAAGGCTGGCCACGGTAGCTCCTTCTTTCTCTTCCTTTCCTGGAGGGAGGGAGTTAAGGAGTCCAACTGGAAGTTATTGGCCAGTTGAACGAACAACTATAATAGCCGCTGCCAGTTTCCCATAGAATTTTAGGGGGGTTTGAAAGCTCCTTGCCCTCACCCCCTCAGCCTAACTTCCTCAACCACCTTCCTTCTTTCTCTTTAACTTGTTCTAGCTATTATTTTAGGCACTCAAGCTTACCTACCTTCATTAACGATATAGAGGGGGGAGGGGGCATGCAACCTTGGGGTGATGGTCAGTCTGCTAATTGAATCTTCCATCCAGCCACTGGAGGGTCCTCGTCTTCAGGGAGGGAGGGTCCTGTCCAATTACAACTGGGGGTTTAGGAATCTACAGGTAGCCTAATCGGGGGTGAGTAAGTTATACGAGTTCATTACATCAAAGTTTGTCTACCCTAATGGGATTACCTGAACACACTAAAATTCCCTCCCACTCAAAAACAAATAGGAGATGGGTTAGGCAGCTGGACCGAGGGAAACATTCCTTCTGAATGAAAGCATGCTCAAACTGGCTTAACCTAAACTGGGATTGTTAAATTTGAACCGGGCACCTTCCTTCTTTCAAGAAGTAACTGAATTGTTAACTCATGGGTAATGGAAGGAATCAAATTCTATGGGCATTGACTGCCTACACCCCCCAGTTCAAAATAGCTTACCCCCGATTCATGATAGTTAATTCACGAGTTGAGTATAGTCCTTGCCCATGAACACCCATGGTATCAACTTAGTTTCTCCTTGCCCTCACAAACATCCTTGCCCTCACGGGTTTAAGTGTGGATGGTCTAGCTAAAGATCTTTCCTAGGGGTGAAGGATGGTCAACCCCACTAAAGGCTAGTCCATGGTCCGGTAACAATCAATTTATAGCCGATGGAACTTCCCACACCGGGCCCCACTGGGTGGGTGGGTGGGATCCCTTCAAATAGTAGAGGGCGTGAGGTAGATTATAGAAGTGGGAGGATATAGATTTGTTGGTACAACTGACCATATTGGCCAACCTCACTATCCATATTTTCCTTGGGTAGGATTGAAAATGGATGGAGAGAATCAGAGAGAATGAATCCCATAGAATTGGAGGGGCATTAGTTCAAGTTGACAACCATGGGTGAGGGGAGGAAACTCCATCTGGTGAGGTAGATTAGTAGTTGAATTCCTTAGCCATCAACTAGTTGGGTAGATTGTACTATCTTGCCTCTTGCCCCTACACCACCGGTTGGCCAATAGTTTCAGGGAAGGGACTCTGAACTGGCCAAATTAGAAAGTTAGATCAGCCTGACTACCCCTACTATAGTTGGATCTTACCTCTTCATTTTATCTAAGCTTGGAAAACCATCCCCCCTACCAGTAGGGTTAGCTCCTTCCTCTTTCTCACTTTCCCTGCTTCTGAGAGGGAGGGAATTATAGGAAGCTCTATCTGTTTCTCATTTCATTCTTTGGGCCCGCAACTGATTATTCTTTAGTTAGCCGCTTTCCCTCATATTTTTTCTTGAATTCAACTCCTTGGGGGGACCGGTAACACTTTCATCAAGAGCTCTCTATCCATCCATCCTTCCAACCTTCCTTCCGAAACAAAGGCTAGAATTCTTCAGGTTTTAGTCTAGCTAAAAAACCCCTACTATTTTAAGGGTATTGAGGCGGCCCCGTTTCTATAGTTAAGGTGTTAAATAATTTTCTAATTGGTAGCACTTCCTACCCAGGCTAATCAGTAGCACTTCCTACCTAGGCTAATCGGTAGCTCTCCCTACCCATGAATTGGATTCAACTAGATTCTTTCTGTGAGAAATGGTGGTGCAAGGTGGGTATGGAGTGGTAACTTGCCATCTCAGGACAACCAAATCAAGTCCCATTATTCTATAGGCAACTGGACTAGAGAAGTTAGTTAGGAAGTAGCTCCAGCTACCGGGGGCCCCTGGATGGCCTAATTAACGAGTTGCCTTCCATCTCAGAGTGAGGCCAGATAGAAACCCCCTACAATTCTATGGGGAACTCAAGTAATTCTATTAAATGAGGAGGACTCGATGAAGAGGTTGCATTGCAAAGAATACAAGGTTGGAATGGGTTACCAGCTGAAGAGATCTCCTCGTTCAGGTAGTAGGGCCTTCACCCCCAACTATAACATTTAGTTCTTGGCCATCCTGAACTGCTCCAACCCCAAGTTCTAGTTCCCCAGGAAATATCCAATGAAATGTAGTTGAATTCCTTCCGGTTGCTGCTATCCATCCCACCCCTGGTAGATGTTGTTGCCTCCTAGTTAGAGTAGGGGAAAATCAACAGGAAGGTCAGAAGGAAGCTAAACAAATGCTATAGCCCCGGCGGGTGGAACAAATACTATAGTGAGTTAGGTTCTCACCGCTAGAAAGTTAGGATGGTGGGTGGGAGGAAGATAAAGGTAGTGAACTCCTTGGGGTCCCCATTCTTGTAGTTAAGGGATTAAACTGAACACCTTCGGTTAACCCTCATATCAGTGTATTGCTCCACCTGTGCAGGGGTGAAGAGGATGGGAGTAGAGAAGGTGGGTTCTCAAAATTACTTTACTGTGCGAGATGACCAGCCCCCTTGATTGATTGTTTGGGCCTTCATTCACCCTCGAAGAACTATAGTTAGTTGTTGGCCATCTAAATTAGTTCTTGGCCATCCAATGAGCTTTGTTACTTGTTGCCTTCCTCCCTGCTTTGTTTGATATTGAGGTTAGCCCAGGTTTGAACTCAGAATAGAACCCCCCCACCAATGACACTATGATACCTTCCCACACCCCCGATTGGCGGTTGTTGACTAGATAGCCATAAGTTTATTGTCATCCCATCCTATCCAGAAATAATCTCACTTTTAGGGTGGGAGGGGATTTTAGGGTGTTCAGTTCAGAGAAAGAGAGGGGATGTTCAGGTTAGTTGCTTACATTCGACCACTATCTCCTCGCACCCACCCCACCTATAGAATGGTAGGAGGCCTTCAGGAGTTGAATAAATTCATCCTTTCTCGATTCTCTTTGTGCTGTAGGTGGGTTCTTTACACCCCCGGTTGAGTAGAGCTTCACCCCCTTAACTATTACCATCCTTTGTTGCCATCCATCCATCAAGTAGTTGGGTAATATTGTATAATGGGGAGGGGAAGTGGAGCATCCAAATTAGTTGATTAGTTTCACTGGTTCATCAAGAGAGAATAGAGTTTAGTTGGATGGCTAATGTATCAATCTAGTTTAGCAAGCTGGAAGTTTGGATGGAAGGTAAGCAAAAAAATAGAAGTTCATGATGGAGCACCCCTAGCGAGGAATGGAGCCTAATGAGCTTGACTGGATAAGATTGTTCGGAAGGAAGGTAGTTAACTGGAGTTCTCACTCTTCTTTCTCTCTCTTTGTTAACCGGAAGGAAGGCTCAACTGGTGAAGGGTAAATAAAGGATGGCCCGGATGGAGGTTAACAAGGATGGTCCAACATCTAGTCAATTTTCTCATCTAGTCAATTTTCTCTGATTTTGAATGAGCTAATACACCCCCACAATAAAACAAGAGCTTAGCTCTTACCTATTTTTTTTAGGACGAAGTGGTCCAATGGCAACATTGATTGAAAATGCCTGACCTACCTCTTTAATGCAAAATTGAAAATGTGTTTCCCTTGTAATGATGTTCAATCGCCCTTTGGGAAATCGGTCAAAAGTGCCTAGGGTGGGGGAACATAATTTGGGTGGGAATGAAGTTGTGTCGTTTGGGCGGACCCTTTTCGTAATTTCCCTCCTGGGCAAGACCTCCCATTTCAAAGAGGACTAGTTTCAATAAGGAAGGAGTCGAACCTTCACTCCTACCATTTTATTAGCGGAGCCCACCGAGAAATAGAATAATAGAATTAGGTCGGTTGGGTAAGAAAATATAGGTCTGTGGGGTTCACCGTACTGTCCAATCAGAAAGAATGGTTGTTACCGGATTTGGGGATCTATGTAATGGAGTTCATTTCTTTAGAAGTCCAAATCTGAATTCCATACGTAACATTCCAAGAAGAATATTGGTTGTTTAGAAATTGTTGGGGTGAAATCCATACGTAACATTCCTACCTTCATTTGTCTCATGGTTGCCATCATGGTCATTATTTTAATAGTTTCACGTGAAATCCTCTATCCATCGTTCCTTGAAATTCATATGTAACATCCCCCTTGGCCCGGTTTGTTCCTTCCATCCAATTAGAAAGTGGTGAAATATGAAATGACTTCAAAACATCATCACCAATTCCAATCCAATCTGATGGACTTATGAGAGAACAACTCCTTGCTTCTTGCGAGACCTAGCTCTTCCAATTGATTTTAACCAAGAGGGGACTGCTGCGGCAGTGTCAGGAGGAAACACTTCTACGAGTGAACTCTATCTGGGTTTGATTGCAGCAATCCGGGAGCCTTAGACAACATTTTTTTATAAGAAAATTAAAGAAAATGAGTATAGAAATGACCTCCTATACCAACATAATTTTTTTATGAAAATTATAAGAGAAGTTGCATCGGGTCGAAAGGGCCAACCCACCAACCTACCCTAGCCGGTACCCAACTCACCTTACCCAAGGATGGATGGTTAGAAGGGAAAATAAATTGAACTTTCCCATAGTAAAGCGGTGGATTGCTAATCTGTTGTATAGACTATCCGTACCGAGGATGGATCCCTTTCTCTCCATTCAGTCACTTGAGATGAATCCTACTACCCATGTTATAGATGCAACTTATTATCCATTGTTCCTGTTCTTGCAAATTTTGCAAAGTGGGCATGTTATTGCCACATCTCTATGCCCGGAAATAGATATAACTCTCTTCTTGTTAAATAATTGGCAATATTTTAATGTTCGTTCCAAACAATATACTACATCTCTACCCGGAAATAGATATAACCCTCCCTAAAGGAATTGCAATGATTATAAAATCAAGATGCAGTATTGCAATGAGTAGAAAATAAATATCTAGATCCCCATATCTATTTACACATTTGACAATCCATACCTATTGGGATAAGTAATCTGACCTTTTAAAATATCTCATCCTCATATCTTACACATCTAAGAATTTGTACTACATATTCATGTTGGTCCAACCATACTTTGGTTCAATTTGAAGTGAAAAATTCTGACTTCTCTGCCCGGGCTCTTCCCGAAAACCATCCATCACTACTATCAGATTATTCCTATTCTCCACTATCAAATTATTCCTATTCTCCACTACTTGACGTGTAAAATATAGAATTCCCCTAATATTGATAGATAGTATAATAGGAATTTCCCTTTCCACACTTTGGAGTTAGGCAAGTTCTGTATAAAGAATCTTTGTCCCTTGTTAGGCTAGTTCAGTAGCCGATTAATATAAGTGCAACATAATATAAGGGTGATATTCTAGCTTGAAAATATGCAGGACCTCTCCCCTAACCTTTCTACTTTTATTTCACTTTGAGAGGTTCCCTTGACCTCTTAGTTAAAAATATTCAGAAAGTGGGAGTGGCGGGGGCAATTCCAATTTTGGGTGATTTTTGGATGCACGATTTCAAGTTTCCAACTTCTTATATATAATATAGTAGGGCTATGGGGTGCTACTGATCAACGAGATCAATAAGAAAGCAGTATTCTAGTTAGGGTAGGTTTGTTAAATGCTTGTTAGGGTAGGAATGGGGTCCAATTTTTTTGTAACCCTGGCGCTTACAAGTTGCAAGTTAGGGTTGGAAAGATGAGCCTTCTGCCAATTAGTCAAGAAAGAACCTTCCCCTCCTTCCTAAAGTAGTAGTGTGAAATAGTTTCCTTTTGAACAAGGATGGATTTGGTGCTAGTGCAAAATAGTCGCCTTTTGAACAAGGATGGATTTGGTACTAGTGCAAAATAGTTTCCTTTTGAACAAGGATGGATTTGGTACTAGTGAAAAATAGTTACCTTTTGAATAGAATGCAAGTTTCATATAAAGAATCTTTGTCCCATGTTAGGCCAGTTCAGTAGCTGCTTAATATTAAGATGCTTTGCAGGCACCATGTTGCAGTGTTGTTTCGGAAGTACACGTGCACCCATACATAGAACAACAAAGTAAATCTACTCAAATTCACTAACTATGAAGAGAAGAATCATGCAACATGAAATGGAACTCAAGAATCCACCAAATCAATGAATTTCTATTAAAATTCCAACATGTCTTTACAAAAACTCAACTCTCTCTTGAAAATGAGAGGAGACCCCCTATTTATAGTGTCCAAAAATCAAAATGAATGGCCAAGATTTAATCTCATTGTGTGGCCAAGATTCACTAAAAATTAGGGTTTCACCTACCCCCAAATATTTTACAATATAAAATTACATTTTTGTCCTCTAGCCTATTTTGTCTTCTTGTGGGTCGCACTCTAGAAATTTTGTCTTTTAGTGGGCTACCCTTGCTACAACTACTTTGTGAGGAACTCATCATCAATGACTGGCTTCTTCATAGTCGTGTATTCCATGAACTTCCCGATGAATGTTTGAAGCTTATTCCATTCCATAATGTCAGATTAGAGCACCTAAAAGTTCAACTTCTTGGATCGGTCGGTAATAACATCCCAATCCTTGTCACACTTGGGAGTATTCTTTATTACTTGCTTAGATTGAGTGAAGGCACAAGCAACAAAATCCATAAATCCTGGCGTGACGGTGTCGATGGCTCCATCTTCCATCTTCTTAAGGAAGTGTGGCTTTATTATCTCTGAATCCAGCTCGATGGAGGGCATGCTAAATTTTTTCATCAACTTTAAGTAATCCTCATAGGCCGCCTTGATTTCTTTGGCCTAATCAATATCAAGCTCCGCTTCATGGAGCACCCGTTCCAAGATCTATCATCTGTGATTGAGTCCCATCTTCCACATTTCCACAAGCCAGTGTTCATCCTGTACCAGTGCAAGCTCCTTTTCCTAGGTTCCCTCAGGCATCTTTAGAATAGCCTCAAGCTTGGGGTATGCGATTCTATATAATTCTAGGAATTTAATGCAGAATTTTCTTATACCTTCGAGCTATTTTTGCTGTTCCCAAAATTTGCTGGTTGTTCTAACTGTGCGGCTAATGCCCATATTCCCATTGTAGATGACTCACTGAAACCAATCTTCGGTGGCCTTGGTCCAATTATTTCTCCTTTATAATTTTCTAATATGATCTTTGGAAAATATCAAAGTAGTGGTCGATGATGTTGAGGGTAGCTCTTCAGCAGAGGACCATTGTTGTATATAGGTTGTTAGCTCCACTACTTGTGTTTTTAATTCCTCCTTAGAGGTCTTGTCCTTATACATTTGATGCACAATAGTAGCATCTAATCCCTAAATATGGTCAATTTTCTACTCTCTCGTGGTCATTCACAAGTCAATAGTGGAAATCTTATAGCTGAATCCTTCTCCTTCCACCACTAGAGTAGCTATCTACACAGTTCTTGATCCTGAGGCATCCATTGTTAAGTGGGATCTTACCCTTGGTTTCTTCTCCTTCTTTGTGTTGATTTGTGCCTGAGCTAGAATGGCTCGCAACCTCTCCTTTGGATCCATAAGAGTAGGGGTCTTCTTCTCTAAATTTTTTTCCAGCCATTCAGGCATTTGGGACCTCTCCTTTGGTGACTCATGGTCACCTTCCTCTTCTTGAGTGTGCTGAATTTCCATTTCATTGCTGCCTAAAGCCTCTTGTTCTGTCTTTTCTTCCTCTTCTTCATTTGAATCTCAAATAAATATAGTTTCCTTCTCTGGAGATTTAGTAGTGGCTATACGTTCTTTGGGGCTGCCTTCTTCAAAGGCTCTCTCCTCTTCTTCTTCTTGTTTCCCATGCTCTTCATGATGCTTTGCTTTCAGGATCTTTCTTATTTCAACTTCCTCTTGAGGCTTTTCCTCTTCTTTATTTTCTTCTTCCTTTTCTTCTTCTTCTCCTGAAGGAGGCATTTCCTCATCATGTTTAGGGCTCTTATCGTTCTCCCCAATTGGAGGCTTTGTGGTTACCTCCATTTCATCATATGTTTCCTTCTTCTCTTTGGAGGGTTTCTTCTCAACTTCCTCTCCAACATCCCTCAGTTGTGTGGCAATTTCCTCCTCAAGTTCTTGATCAGAGGTTTCCATGATGGTCTTTGCGTTGGGGTCTTCAACATCTTCCTCAAAGAATTGTGTTTCTTCCTCTTCATGCACCACTTCATCAATAACTAGGTGTTTGTGCTTTGGGTGTTCGTGATAATCATCTTCTTCTTCCTCCATTTCTTTTACTGCCTCCCTTTCTCATCTCTCCAATTCCTTAGAGATCTGCATTGTTGCTTCCATTTTCAGTGGCTTGGTTAGAAGAGTAGGAACAAGAAGGCCAAAAACAACTTGTGGCAGGGTAGCCTATACTGTAGGATTCATCAATACTCCGTAAAGCTCTGTTGGGATGTTTTGCATGTGCCAAGCAAGGGATTCTAGGAGCGAGAGGGTAGGCATTGTCATTGTTGTAGTGGCCAATTGAAGGGTCATTGATGGAGACATAGAGGCGGAAGAGAGTGGAGAAGTGGTAGTGGAGGAAGAATCTACCACCAAGATTGGTGTAGTTGGTGAGGTAGAGGCAAGGTGAACTGAAATGTCCACCATGGGCGAAGAAGAAGCAAGAATTTCTTGATTAGCGAGCAGAGGAGTGAGGGAAATGGCATCAACAATAGTTGTGGCAGCGAGAGCAGAGGAAACAGGTGGGAACTTTGGTTGCTCAGCCTCTTCTTCCTCTCCCTCATGGAGTGGGTCTTCTTGTATGGTGGGAATCTCTATAAAACCACTTGACTGCTTTGATTTCTTGGAAGGCTCACCTTCTGATTCCTTTCTTGAATATACTTTATGTTTAGGCTAATGTTCAGCCACTTATTTTCTCTTCCTAGATCTGGTAGCTAGAGGAGACTTTGAGGTTTTCCTAGATGGGGCAGCAACAGTTCCACTGTCAGTCTCACTCTCTAGCTCATCCTCAAGCTCATTGTACATTAAAGTAGCTCCTTGCAGTTTCAATTGAGTGATTTTTCCATCAATCCATTACTTTGTTCTTGCTTCTATGGGCTTCATCAAAATATCGAGGTCATTGACCTCTTCCTTGTTCCAGTTAATCAGAGGTGGTCACAGGTTGGCGATGACATCATATGTTGGGTCTATCATTGTGTTCTCCTCTTCCACAACTTGATCCGGTATTGGAAACATGTTGATTGTCTTCACAAAATATGTTGTCATGTGCATGTAGTGCCCCATACGCACCTCTTTGTCATCTTTTCAATTTTCCCAAAAGTATTCAACATTGTGGAGGTGGGCATATTCTTTTCCAACCATCTTTTTGAACTTGCCATACAGATCCATTTGTGGCCTAGCAGTGTGGAGCTCAAAGTTATATTCATTTAACTCCTCAGAATATTCTACACTTTGAGATGTGGGGATTGCATACATTCCCTGGGAGAATGTTAGAGGATATGGAATTCTTGGCCGGTGTTTGTCACTTAGCAGAGTGTGAACATACTGCGATTGCCTGGATAGCTCAAGTAGTACCAATTGATCATTTGGGTACCTGGGTAGTTTATATGGTCTCTCTAAGGAACCCTTAGTTCAGATGTATGTAAAATTGGTAAATTGGATAAATAGAAAGTCGAATCAGTGAATGAAGGTGTTGGCATTGTGTGTGACCTTCCTCTCGAAGTCACCTCCTAGCAATCTAATGATGTGCTTGATGAAGGCATTGTTAACTCTATAGTAGTCCTTCTTGAAGTTTTTGATTTGAAGTTGGGGGTATCTGTCATATACCTTCAATTCCCTCTGTAAAGTTTGGTTTGGTGCTACAAATAGTCCTTTGTATTGAGCACGGTCAGCTATTAGGTAGACCAAGTATGAGGTCATGTATAATTGCGAGGTTTTCTTCACAGCTACAAATTGCTCATGTAGGTATTTGCTAATCATTCCTTCCCAATGGAATTTGGTCTTTCCCCTGATGATTTCTTCTATAAAATTAAGCATCCACTCTTGGAAGAATGTTGTAGTTGGGAGACCCATGAATCGGCTCAGTAAGGTCACTGGATCATGGTAGTCTTCATAGAAATTTATCCTAAAGAGCTCCTAGGGTACCTTGTTTGCACTACCCCTCTTCTCCTTTAGCTAGTACTGATTAATCAAATATTTTCACTTGAGGGGATTGGCCTTCCATGTGCTTTCAGTATACTCCTTGGTCATTTCTTCCATTTCATCAAAAGTGGGTATATGGAAAGTTTTCCCAATGGAATTGGAGGACAAGTTAGTCAATATGTTGCCATCCCTATCCACTATTCTCTTGGTGTTTTCCTGGCATGCCTCTTTGCAAGCCATTACTAAATCGGGGGCTATGAGGGTAGGCGGGAAACCGACATCCTTGGCCAACCCACTTCTTCTGATCCTTCTGGTATTCTTTGCGGTAGGGTTGATGATGACCCTTTGCTTGAATTCATCAAAGTCTATATGTCCCAGGTTAGTATCTGAGACCTTGTCCTAGTCTGTGGTGACCTTGGTATTGATTTCTACCCCTTGAAACTTGTATTTCATTTTATCTTTGTCTTCTTTTCCCCTTGGTGCTTTGGATGGATTCTTTCCATTTTCCTTTTCTATGGATGCTTCTGAAGGTCCCGCAGTTGGTTCCAAATATCTTGCATGGAAAGGAGCAATAAACACATTCAAGTGTAAAACATGAGAAATGTTAGTAAAATCTTGCAAAGACAATGTTAGGTTGAGTAATTCATCATTCAAGGATCCTAAAATTTCTTTCAAATCACCTTTAGCCTTTTGTTTGAAGGAGTTATGACAATGTGGGCCTAGGGGTGCAAACTTCCCTGGGCTGGCAACCATTCTGAAGGCAATTGCAAAAGGATGACATTTAGGGCACGACAACCCCCAGGTTACACTTGCATTAGGATTTTGATCATGAGGTGGGGTCCATCAGTAGTTCATGCCATTTCAACAAGTGGGTTGAATCAATTTTGAGGTTTTAGAGTTGTTAAGTCAATAATCTTGGTATGCGGGCTACAGGCATCCAGACATAGGGAGCCTATTGGTTGTTTGGAACCTTTGTCATTTGAGATGAAATTGGAAAGGTGGTGCCCCACATTGTGGTACCCATGGCCTCAGAGGATGGCACTACTTGATCCTTGAAGTTCATCTCTCTTAACTGAGTGCGGGTGAGGAGCTGCGGGAGGATACTAGACGTTAGTCGTTTGGAACAACAGAGGAAGGACGACAGTCTGCATGGAGCAGACCACATGGTTGGGTTCGATAGGAGCCTTGAAATCAAGTTATTGGTTCATAATTGAGTGGATGAATCTTGTGAAGTTGGGTTATGCATAGCGGGACGATGGAGGTTGTTGGCGGTTTGAAGCGGCGAGAGTGAGACAAAGTTCTACAAGCAGCCACCCACATGGGGTAGCCTGCAAGACGTTTGACACTTAATTGTTTCGTTTTGGACCCCATGATGAGCCTATTTATTGGTCCAATATTGGGTAGAATCTATAGTTTATTTGTTGGCAGTTGTCATGAACTTTGATGCTAAATGTTGATATTTTCATAATGTTTCCCTCAAACCATAGACATTGGGCTTAATCCTATTTCTGCAAGTTTTAATGACATTGACATATTATGTGGATTATCTATATTTATTTTGCATGTGGTTAATGAATGTTCCTTAAGGTGGTTATAGATATGTAGTTATTGTGCGTACTGACATTACTATGCATATTCAATTTGAGGATGCTAAGTTGAGGAAGACACCGCCAGCTAGGCATGCACCATAATGTCCAACAAAGGAATCACTCAAAGGTCAAAGGAGGTCGATGGTAGAAGATTCCTCATGCAAACCAAATGTAACCATATTGTAGTGGACTTTAATGTTGGTTGAGAAAATTTAGGCATTACTGTTGTGCTAAATCTGCGTTTGGACCTGCATGTCTGACTAGATTCCATGCACGTGTAACTTCCGCCACTCCACTTTCTCTGTTTTCCCTAAATGGCATCCTCCTAGTCATGGAGTTGACTGCCTTGTTTAGTTGATAGTATAAATAAAGATATAATTCTCCTCCTTAATGGGTTGCACAATTTGATATTTTACTTGCACTCTCAAGTTTTCAATAATATAGATACATTACTCTTTTGTACTTATGATTTATAGTGAATAAAATAAAGTTTTGAGTTCAAACATCTAAGTTCTTAGTAGTTTTAGAGGATACTTATCCAAGGGGGCCCACTTGGTGATTAATCCATCATTTATTTTATTATTAGTTTAGTATTACTTTTTGTTTAGTAATTAGTTAGAAATCTAGCACCGATTGTTCCTGCAGCCACTAGAATTCCATTTTGTGACTGTTTCTGCAGCCAAAGCAGACAAAGTACTGCCCTATTTGTTGCTCATATTTTCATTTATGTTATGCATTATAGTTTGATGTAGTTTTTGATTGATGATTGTAATTTATGGTATTCCCTTCTAAGCAATCTACTTTCAGTATTGTGAGTTCCTCAGCTGTAGAATGAAAATGGCTACTTCAGGATCCTAGTGCACATATTGTGTTGACTCATTTCAAGTTCACGTCCTTGGATTAACAAGTTATATGCACCTTCATGATGATTGAAATGGCTATTCAGATTAGATGTCCAATCTTTGAATCATGGATGTAAGGGCTTAGTTATGAAATCATTGTAGGAGGCTAACATTTTTGGTGTTCTTGCGGGGGATGTTGTCAAACTAGGAATTTATTTGGAGTCATTGATAGTTTTTCTTGCTATAGTATTTCTGGAGTTTTTTCTTAGTATACCCTCATTTAGGAAGTAATGACCCCCCTTATTCTTTACCAATTCTTTGTGTGAGCTGGTTGATAGTGAGTGAAACCGCATGCATAGAGGGAGGAGAAGGGATGCTTATGGGAGATTTCTTCCTGACAATCCTATTCCATTCTAGCTAGTTGAATATCAAAACCTAACAAGAGAAGAAGAAGAAGAAGAAGAAGAAGATCCACACCTCATTGATGACGCATTTCCTAATTTGACTAGCTCTGAAGTCTCCTTTGAAGAACAAAATCAACTTGAGAACCCCTTTGCTTTGGAACTACATCAAGTAGGTATGGGTGATGCAAATAGGAACATACCTAACCAACCAACTTTTCCTTTCCCTATTGCACATTAGAATGAAGTTGACAACATAGAGAACATCCCTGCTTCAACACTCCCCAAGTTTTATGGACTTGTCACAAAAGATCCTGATACCTTTTTATTTGAGTTTGACATACTCTGTAGAAGTTATGATTATACCATTGATGTCCATAGGCTTAAGCTATTTTCTACCACTTTGAAATATGATCCATTAAGATGGTTTATGAGCCTAGGTAGAGATATTGTAGAAACTTGGGAAGACATGAAGACAAAATTCCTTGAGAAATACAAGGAATATTGCAAGGGAAACGACATGAGAGGAGGTTACATTTTTCATGATGCAGCAAAAGGAAGATGAGAGCTTGAAAGATTATATTGCAAGGTTTTTGTTTTTCCTACAAAAATCTCCACACCATACACTCAATGAAGAATCAAAAAAAAAAAAATTCCTGAGAGGAATCAATGATAGTTGCACTGATGCCTTGGACCTCATGGGAGGAGGAGATATCTCCCAGGTTCCTTGGGAAGATATCAAGAAAATATGCCAGAACTACTCTAGGGAAGCTTCAAAGAAAGGGAGAGCTTACCAATCTTCCATGGGTAAGTCAACTACCGGTGGAGTTTCAAGAATGGAGATTACTCATTTGTTGGAAGACTTCAAGCAAGACATTATAAATAATCTATCCACTCAACTAGATACACTTCAGGCCAAGGAGAAGCAAGAGGAGGCAGAGACAATGTTGACAGAGTATTGCCCCCACTGCAGACAAGAAAAGACGGACTGCAGATGTAAGATGGTAGCTAATATTGAAAGCAAGTAGATTCCACTTGAGTTCAAACCAATCTAGATTAAAGAAGACCAAGTCTATTATGTTGCACAAAGGAATCCTTGGGCTCCAAGACAAGGTATGCCATTGGATCCACTATCTTATGTTGGGCGATATTTTAACTCCTATTCATTTGGTAACCAATGGCAACCCCTATATCCATCTAGATATGGAGGATATCCACCATAGCCTTGGAGTAACCCTCCAAATTCCTAGCCTAATCATCAAAAATCTCTACCCCAGTGGCAACAACCTCAGAGGAATTGGCAACAATTTCAAGGGCATTGGCAGCCACCTCTAGGAAATTGGTAGCAAGCAAATCAATGGAGGGGAGGGCAACAATGGATTTCCTAAACAACCAATTATTTGCAACCACCTTCTCAGCCCCAATAGCCTACTATAATTCCTCCACCTACTAATCTGAGTTCAAATGCACCTAAACCTATTGAGCTACCAGCTCAACCCATACCCGATCTAAATAACAAACCACAACAACAACCTGCATACTATGTTGATTCAAATCAATTCCCTACATATACTGTGAATGTAAGTGACATCCACTTGCATTCAAAAACTACTCTACCAACACCTTCCAAGCCCATTATCACTGAGCTTCTTGTGGAAGAGGAGGAGGAACCTATGAATGATCCCATTCAACCAAGTGTACCTAAAAATCCTAAACCAGTCCAAGTCAAGTAGACTAAACAAGAACCACCATTTCCTCAGAGATTGGAAGTTTCCAAGAAGAAGGAAGAAAAGGAGGATACAAATTTTGGCATCTTGGATCAACTGAAGCATATATGTGTCTAGATAACTCTATTTCAGGCCATAAAGGATGTTCCAATCTACAACAAGGAAATCAAGGAAGCATGCCTCAAGAAGCCAGTTAGGAAAAAGAAAGACCCAACTACAATTCATGTGGTGGGACAACTAGCTGACATCATGCTTAGAAAAGTAACTATCCCCAAGTATAATGACCCAAGTAGTCCTGTGGTAGCAATTGTTATAAATAAAATCCAAGTAAAGAATGCTTTGATTGATTTAGGGGCAGCAATAAATGTAATTACCAAGGATATTCTGTAGCAACTAAACATTGCAAGCATGAGATCTAATCCTACTATCCTGTAGCTTGCTGATATATCTACTATTAAGCCTGACGGTGTATTGGAGGATCTTGTGGTAGTTTTAGAATCCAGGGAGTACCAACAAACTTTATGATTCTTTCTCCTAAAGCTACACTAGGCGGGTATCCCATTATTCTTGGAAGGCCATAGTTAGCAACTACAGATGCATACATTGGATGTTAATCAAGTGATATGACCATTTCAAATGGGAAGAGCACGAAAATTTTTATTCTTTATCCTCTTGCTCAACCATCTCATGATGAAGATAATCCCATATGACCACATGTTGGTGAAGAGGCCGAGGAAGTTAATTTTGTGGTGCAACTTATGATGCTAGGAAGAAGCTCTTTCATGAAACTACAAGATGAGGATGAAGTATTGGATAACATCATTCAGAACCATTGTGAAGTGGAGGAAGAATCATCTTCTCATTCTACTACTCCAATCAAGACACTTCTACCTACTCTTCCTACAACCACTGTTCCTGCAGATGTTCTTCCTGCAACCACTCTTCCTGTAGCTATTGTTCCTGTAGAAAAAATTCCTGCAACATCAGGTATGTCTCATAAATTTCTTCCATATGAACTAAAGGTACCATGTGTTAATGAAGCAACCATGATAGAGTTAACTACACAAGTACAAGTGTCAAAAGGAAAATATCTAAATGTTAACAATAAATTAAGTGAAGAACAATAACTGTTGTTGGAAAACTTATTAAGGACCCATCAACATGCATTTGCATGGGATTATCATGATATGAAGGGATTGGACCCTAAAATTTGTACACATAGAATTTACATCAAAGATGATTGTGCCCTAGTAAGACAACCACAAGGAAGAGTTAACCCTGCACTAAAAGAAATTGTAAAAGGAGAACTGCAAAAATTACTAGATGCATGATTTATCTACCCCATTTCAGATAGTCAGTGGGTGTCTCCATTAGTGATTGTGCCCAAGAAAGGATGGAAATGGCGAGTTTGTGTTGATTACAAGGAACTTAATGCTGCCACCAAGAAGGACCACTTTCCCTTACCCTTCATTGATCAAGTTTTGGACACACTTGTAGGAAAGTGATACTTTTATTTTCTAGATGGATTCAATGGCTACAACCAGATTCAAATTGCACTAGAGGACCAGGAGAAGACCACATTTATCTATCCATGGGGGTACCTATTCCTACTCAGTACTCCCATTTGGATTATGCAATGCAACTGCAACTTTTCAGAGGGCAGTCATTAGCATATTTTCAGACATTTCTCATGATTGCATGGAAATCTATATGGATGACTTTACAAATTATGGTGTTGATTTTAATCAAGCATTGAAAAATCTCAAGAGAGTCCTACAAAAATGTGAAGACAAAAACTTGTCCTTAAATAATGAAAAGTGCTTCATGATGATGCATGAAGGTGTAGTTCTTGGCCACTACATCTCCGACAAGGGAATTCAAGTAGATCTTGCAAAGATTGAGGTAATCAAATTTTTTCCCACACCTGCAAAATAGAAGGATGTTAGGAGTTTCTTGGATCATGTAGGATATTATAAGCATTTCATCAAGGATTTCAACAAGGTAGCAGCACCATTGTATACTCTTCTCACTAAATATGTTGAATTCCAGTGGACTGAAGCTTGTGACAAGGCATTTTATGACTTGAAGGAAACTTTCATTCATGCTCTTGTACTCAAAGGGCCTAATTGGTAACTTCCTTCCACATCCATACTGATGCATCAGATTATGCCATAGGAGCAGTCTTAGGATAAAAAGGAGCTATTGAAAATGTCATTTACTTTGTTAGCAAAAATTTACAAGGAGCTGAATTCAATTATACAGTGACAGAGAAAGAAATTTTGGCAATGATCTATGCACTGAACAAATTCAGACATTACATAATAGGTTACCAGATATTTGTGCACACTGATCATGCAACCATTAGATATATCATGAATAAACCTTTGATCATGGGTAGGATGGAAATATGGTTATTGTTAATGTAGGAGTTTGATATAACCATTGTGGATAAGCTAGGGAAGGCCAATGTTGTTGTAGATTTTCTTTCAAGGTTGACTACATCATAAGACAATCAACCCATAGATGACTATTTTCCTGATGAGAATCTATTCTCCCTCAGTATACAAACACCCTGGTATGCTGACATAGCCAATTATTTGGTCACAAGTAGAGTTCCTTCTCACTTCTTTCCAAAAGAGAAAAGAGCACTCATTGAAAAATCTTTTGCTTTCTCCTGGATTGTTGGATGTTTGTTTTATACTGGACTAGACCATGTCATGAGGAGATGTGTGAGAGAATATGAGACATATGAAAATTTTCATGCATACGACAACGAACCATGTGGAGGATATTTTAAAGCCAAGAGGACAACAATGAACATAGGATATTACTGGCCAACACTCCACAAGGATGCAGGAAGGCATACCAAAAAATGTGATAGATGTCAAAGAATGGGAAGACCAACCAGATCTGATGAGATGCCACTTTTCCCTCAGATAGTAATCACCCCCTTTGATAAGTGGGGATTGGATTTTGTAGAACACATTAACCCTTCATCAAATGGTAAGTCTTATATCTTGGTATGCACTGATTATGTGACAAAGTGGGTAGAAGTTAAGACCATGAAGCATGCAAGAGATAACAAGGTTGCATAATTTCTTAATGAGGAGATTTTCACAAGATATGGAGTTCCAAGAGAAATAGTGACTGGTCAAGGGGATCAATTCACATCAACCCTTGTTGCAGCACTAGTTAATGAGTACAACATAAGGCACATGAAGTCTACTCCTTATCACCCCTAGACTAATGGCCAAGTTGAGGTGACCAATAGAGAAATTGAAGCCATTATGACCAAAATAGTAGCTATTCATAGAAAGGATTGGGAAAAAAAATTACCAGAAGTTGTTTGGACCTATAGGACAACTTGGAAAACAACTACAGGCTTCACTCCATTTGAGTTGTTGTATGGAAAGAGAGCCATGATACTCATTGAATTTTAATATAAGACTCTTCAGACTGCAGTAGATTTGGGGATGAACATTTCTAATGCATATAGAGAAAGAATCATGCAGCTAAATGTTTTGGACGAGATAAGAAGAGAAACCCTGCATCATATAGAGGTAGTGCAAAATCAGAGAATCAAGTGGCATGACAAATTTATCAAGGACAAGAAATTCCAACCAGAAGATTGGGCCTTGCTCTATGACTCAAGATATCAAGACAATGCAGGAAAATTGCAAACAAGGTGGCTAGGACCATACGAAGTCATTGAGGTCTTTCCTAATGGAGTTGTTACACTTACTACCATTGACCCTATCAGATTCAAGTTACTTGTCAATGGTCATTGCCTCAGATTATATTACAAGCCAACTTCCAAAGAAGAGTTCATGTAGTAATTCACCCAACATTCAACACTTGAGCTTCCTGCAACCAAAGGAAGTGGACCTAGTGTCCCTCCTTCTGACTAATTAAGGTACATACTTGTCATAATAAATACTTTTTATCTTGTGGAAAGCCATTTCTTCACCCATCCACCCATTCACCCATCCATCACCACCTTTCTCTCGCTTCCATCACTTCATTCCACCTCACCTCATTCCACTTCATTTTCATTAATTGCTCAATTTATTCCCTAAAAAGGTGAACAATACTTTCTCCATGATCTTTGCAACAAATCATCCACACATTCACATATTTGTGCATTAATTGCTATCTTTTAATCATCTTTTAAATGCATTCATTTAATCACTATACGTTAGTATAGACGTTCACATAACATGTCATTATTCCCTGTCAAATCACCACTCCCATTTCACATGTGTGAACACATGTCCAAATTTGGGGTGGGGGGGAAAGAAAAAATGTGAATATATTGCCCATGTGTTAATTCATGCTAGGCTACATCAAAAAATTTAAAATAAGCTTATTTGAAATTTGATTGAGAGGACAACTTGCATGTGTGAAGTGACACTAAGTGTAGCCACCATTTCTTCCCACCATAATTCTCCTTTATCACTCCTTTTCTTTCCATTATTGACCCTATCGTAATCTTGAGTTGCAAAAAAAAAGGTAAAACAAAAGAAAGGGGAAATTCAATCGATATTGGCACTGGAAATTTAGCAAGTATTGCAGGAAGGTGTTTGGATTTCAAACAAGAATTACAGGAAGGAAATTTTGCAGAGTGATAGTTGATTGCAGACAATGGGAGAAGGGTTAATTCGAAATGAGCCCTAGGTTCATGATGTTTTATTGTAGGATGCACAATGCCTTACTGAATTTAGAAACTATGGATGGTTAAATTACTTCCTGAAGCTAGATGGCTTTAATGAAAGCATTGCACTAGAATTTACCCAAAGATTTTCTAAAGGAAAAGCCATAATAAAAGGGTTGGAGGTTGTGGCAACTAAGGAAAGAATTGCAAAGGTTACAGGGTTACCTGCTGATGGTGAACATTACCCTGCCTCTAGAGATGCCAGGTCAGCTAGGGCTGAGTTTACAGTACATGGTGACCCTCTGATCGGTGTGGATAAACAAGGTGCAAAAAGAACCTCTCTACTTGAACCATGGAAACAGGAAGTCACCTACATTAGAAGGTATCTCACCTATGAAGGTCGTCTATCGAACCTGCATTTAGTACATTTCAAACTCTTGAGTCACATGAGGCATGGGAGGAGGATGAATGTTCCTAACATGCTATACAACTCTCAATCATGGAAGTCGAGACCCAAAAAGGTAGGGACAATTTTGTTTCCCACCATTGTCTAATTAAATTGGTAGTTGAAAAGTCTCTACATGATGTGTCTGGAATGACCTGGGAAGAATTTATAAATGTTGATCAAATTAGATTTGAGCACTTGCAACCTAGGGTTTTTCCTCAACCTCGTAGATCTAGTAGGAGATTGAGCATGGCTGAAGCCACTCTTGGCGCTTCAACCTCTAGCACAGGCCCTAGTGTAAACCCTCTTGCAGCAGAAGAAACCATAGAAATTAATTCTTCTAGAACAAAGCACTCAAGCACTCAGAAAAAGAAAGCTCCTCCTCAAATTCTGATGATGAAATTCCACTTGGAACCCTAATGAAAACTAGGGCGCAAAAGAGAGAAGTAGGAACAAGAAAAGAAAAGGCCAAAAGATAGCCAACATAAAGAAAGGTGTCGAGTTCTAAGAAGAGGAAGGTTGACATTGTTCATCTTGTAGCTAAAGAAAAATGTGAGAGCCCTCCTAGGAAATCAAGACCAGCTGGGCCAACATTTGGTATGCCTCCATAGGAAATCCCTAAGCCTAGTGAGACATCACATAAGGACACTAAAGCTCCAATGGGGCAGGAGAATGTTGAAGAAGAAGACATATTTGAGAGAGAAAATATAACACTGGTCGATCTTGCTAACATTGTAGAAGAGTTTGAGGAAAATCAGGATTTCTTATAGCATGAGCAAGAATTCCTACAACAAGAGGTCCTGCAACAACAACCAGAACTAGAGTAGGAGTTCCTACAGCCATAACAAGAACACAAACAAGAACAAGAGACTCTGCTGAAAGAAGTGGAAGAAGAAATAGTACCCCTGCAACCAAAGACAACTAGACAACCTGAGTCCATACAGATAGTACTATATGGGGAGCAACCATCAACAAAAATACTAGTAGGAATTCATAATCCTCTTGATTTTATAGTACATACATAAATTTTGAATTTATGGAAAGAAATACAGAGGGAGGAAGAATGGAAAAAGGAAAAACAAAAATTGAAGAAGGAAATTGAAAAGAGAGATGAGGAAATTGAAGATAAAGATGCAAAAATTGCCACCTTGAAGAAGAGGGTGGATGATATGGCAGCCTTGGTACCACATATTTTGGAATGTAGGAACCCTCCAAGGGTCTATGCTCTGCACCTGAAAGAGAAACATCTCTCTTTTAAGCTGTCAAGGATTTTCTCAGGTTTGAACCTTTCTATTGAGACCCCTGCTGAATTTTTCAATGCTTATCGGATTGCTTCACCTGAAATGAAGAATTTATTGTGTGATTTTTATTTGCATAATTATGCTATAACTCAAGACCATGATTGGAATCCACTGTTGTATGTTGGGGATGTCCAATTAAGGGCATTTATGTCTTGGGTACAAAATGAGATTAGTTGGGGATGACAACATGGGGCTTATAAGCAATTGAAGTCTAACATCCCTCTACTCATTAGGGTTGAATCAAGCAACCCAAGGGATATTTACAGAGAATGGCACATAATTCTTTTTAGACCTAGTTATGGCAACATGATTATGCCTTGGATTGATGCAATTTACAGTGAGTATGAGGTAAAGGCGACAATAAAGGAGAAAATTATGAGAAGATACCTATCACAAAGATGGATTAGCCTAACTAATGAGCTGAAATAGGTTGAATCTCATTCCATCTAGAATTATGCTACAACACTAAAAATGATTGATAGGTATATTTAGATTGGGAGAATGAAGGGGTGATTTTGGCTTCCCCTAACTTTCCAGCCACCCATTCTCATGTGGCCCGTGCTAAACTTTAGGTTCTACTAGTATGACATTACTGTAAAAAAATAGAGATGGAGCAGATTTGATAGATTAGGAGGATTCTATTGGGACCCTGATTCATGCTCAACAGACACTGATGTTGGTTAGCTGTCAGTTGCAAATTTTAGAGCTTTGACCAAGAAAAAGAACAACCCTTCCCCTATTGGAGGACCAACAACATGTTAGGTTGGGGGGAGTGATGAGCCTAGTTTTTGGTCCAATTTTGGGTAGAATCTAGAGTTTATTTGTTGGCAGTTGTCATGGACTTTGATGCTAAATGTTGATATTTTCATAATGTTTCCCTCAAACCATAGACATTGGGTTTAATCCTATTTCTACAAGTTTTAATGACATTGGCATATAAAGTGGATTATTTATATTGATTTTGCATGTGGTTAATGAATGTTCCTTAAGGTAGTTATAGATATGCAATTATTGTGCGTACTAACATTGCCATGCAGATTTAATTTGAGGATGCTAAGTTGAGGAACACACTGTCGGCTGGGCATGCAATGCAATGTCCAGTAAAGAAATCACTCAAAGGTCAAAGGAGGTCGACGACAGAAGATTCCTCATGCAAACTGAATGTAATCAACTTGTAGTGTACTTTAATCTTGGTTGAGCAGATGCGGGCATTACTGTTGTGCTAAATCTATGTTTGGACCTGCATGTCTGACCAAATTCCATGCACGCATAACCGCTGCCACTTCACTTTCTCTATTTTCCCTAAATGGCGTCCTCCCATTCGTGGAGTTGACTACCTTGTTTAGTTGATAATATAAATAAAGATCTAATGCTCCTCCTTAAGGGGTTGCATGATTTGATATTGTACTCACACTCTCAATTTTTAGTAATACAGATACATCACTCTTTTGTACTCATGATTTATAGTGAATAAAAAAAATTATGAGTTCGAGCATCTGATTTCTTAGTAGTTTTAGAGGATACTTATCCAAGGGGGACCACTTGGTGAGTAATCCATCCTTTAGTTTAGTATTACTTGTTTTTTAGTAATTAGTTAGAAATCTGGCACTGATTGTTCCTGCAACCACTAGAATTCTATTATGTGATTGTTCTTATAGCTAAAGCAGACAAAGTACAATGCCTTATTTGTTGCTCAAATTTTAATTTCTATTATTTATTTTGGTTTGATGTAGTTGTTGATTGATGATTGAAATTTATGGTATTCCCTTCTAAGCAATCTGCTTTCAGTATTGCGAGTTCCTTAGCTGTAGAATGAAAATGGTTACTCCGGGTTCCTAGTGCACATACTGTGCTAACCCATTTCAAGTTCATGTCCTTGGGTTGAAAAGTTAAATGCACCTTCATGATGATTGAAATGGATATTTAGGTTAGATGTCCAATCTTTGAATCATGGTTGTAAGGGCTTGGTTATTAAATCATTGTAGGAGGCCAACACCCCAGATGAAAGCGATGAGTGTGGGCTCTACAAGGTAGAGGGATGGTCAACCGGGGCCATTCAGAATGAAAAAATTGAGGAGAAATCACATAGACAAAAGTATGCAATGGGGAACCCGCAAAAGCGTCAATAATTAGTCATTTTTTAGCATAGGGACCGGACAGAGGCGGTTGGAGTGGGGACCGACCACCAGAATGATCTCATGTTTTCACCGTTTGGGAATGGTTGTTTACGCAACAATAGAAGGATGGTGAAAGCCCACATTGGATGGTCCGTAGGGTGGTTTATGCACTTAAGTTTGGTCAGTGGACATGGTCTATGCGGGACATGCAGGGCAGATGGTTGGGGCATGCCTGCCATTTTGAGACGAAATGACATGCGGGGTGATTCAGGTGTGGAAAATTGCATAGACAGACCCGCAAGAACAAAATGACCTCGTTTAATCCTACATTTTGATCAAGTTTGATTGCGGCCAAGAGTGAGCATCTTCCCACGTATGCGGGCCCGGGGAGGATGTTGGCTGACCGTTTTGAAGCTGGCTCATTAAGGGTTAGTTAATGGTGAGAGGCTCTTTGTGGAAATACAAGGCATGATCGCCCTAGGTCGAGAACAACCATGAGAGGTGAAAGTTCTATAGGTCTTTAGTAAGCATATTTTCAAAGGTTCTTCAAATTCCAAGATATGGGTTTTGTTTGCCGTTAAATGTTCTTTTAATTTTCTAAGTCTTTCATCTTGAGATTTTAATAAATTGACAGGAATGAAGGAAAAACATAATATGGGGAGTGACAAAGTTTCTACCTGGTGGAAATTTGATGAATATTTTGACGCTAGCAGTACTCAAGTGGTGGCAAGATTTCGCAGGCGCGGAGGCGGTGACAATGGCAAGCTCTGACAAGTTTTTTGAAGGTATGTAGGTGAAAATGACATGTTTGAAATGTCTATTTATAGAAATTTCAGCATTTAATGCCCACCATTAATGTGGGTACGAAGGAAACTGAGGTTGGTGGATGCTTATTCAAAAAGATAGCGGTGGGAACGGTGGAGTCCACTAGGTAGGCGAAACCTGAGAGTTGGTCGTCTGGCAAGTCAGCAATGGAAGCGGTGAAGGAGGTCGTGGGTCCCATGGGGTGGGTAGATGTGTTGAGTCAACCATTTGGAACGACGATGACAAGGCGGCCCATAGGGGCAGAGACGCATGGCCTAGAGAACAATAGTTTAAAAGCTTGAAGGAAAACTGCCAAGGGAGCCTCGTGGAGGCTAAAGACTTGGAAATTTTGAAGGCAATGAAACTTGGTCAACTTAAGATGAAAAATTTTGGACTCCTTGACCACTAACTCAAAAATAGGGGGCACACAAAATGAGGTGAAGGCAAAAATGACTCGGCAAGGCGAAAGAGAGGGTCCCCATTCCGAACGGGGGTGTGTGTGCTATAGGCACAACAAATATTTCATGCTTTTTATTTTATTTTTTAAATAAATATATATTATTCTTTTTTTTTTTTATAAACATAAGACTATCGCTATGGATTTTTTTAAATAATTTTTGTGTTGCATTTTTTTTAATAAATAAATATTGTTTAATATCTATTGCTTTTTGTTTAAATATGGCCTTACGTATAAAACAAAATATAAATAATTGATACTTACTAATTCTAAAGTTTAAAATGGAAAAGAAAATAAAAATAATACAAATCCTTATAATTAATTAAATGCTAAACAAAAACAATATGTATTTGCAAAAGGAATGTACATTATAATGCATTCTCATTATTTAAACAATTTTAAAATTAAAAAAAACTCAACTAATATTATCTAAAAAAATATATAATTACTAAATGTTCAGTTTACCTGTTCAAAACTTTAAAATGGAAAATAAAATAAAAAGAACACAAATCCTTATAATTAAATACCAAAACAAAGTACAATCCTTATAATTAAAAACTTAAAAAAAGCAATATTTATATGCATAGAAGATTTTGTGAACCAAGTGGTTTGTAAATTACCAAGCAAGGAGTAAAACGATAGAATAGTCAATTTAGTAGAATAAAAAGTAATTTCATGTAGCGCTTGGTAATTTAGGGCTCGCAAAACAAATAATATTTACATGTCTATAAGAAAGTAGAATAAAAATACCTTAACCACACATAGTAGCATATATTATGTAGCACAGAGCATAAATAAATTATATGCAATCCGTATAAGATATTATGTAGCGCAAGGAAATTTTTTTGATGTAAAGTACTATTATAATGTGATAAAATCAAAAAAAGAGTATCAATGGACCAAACAGTTTCAAGGGTCGGCAGTCTGATATCAACAATCGATTGGTAGTTTTAGGTTTGTCTTCTTCAAATAGGATATGCCTTTGGAGTGAAATATATAGCGTCATCTCGATAAATAGCACCAAAGTTTTCAAAAAATTGGAGAAAAATACATTATTAAACCCTTAATGAACCCTCATTAACCCTCTACCCTCAACCCTCAACCCTAGTTAAATCCTAATCCCTCATAACCTCTATACCCTCTACCCTATACATTGGAACCTCAACCCTAATCCCTCAACCATATACGTACCCTCAACCCCTATATCCTCTATCGGCCTATACAATATTAGACCCTCAACCCTAATCCCTCAACCATATATACCCTCAACCAACTTAAACCCTCAAGCCTCAACCCTTAAACCCTCTACCCTTTGATCTACCCTATACATTGAACCCTCAACCCTCAATTCTCAACCATCAACCCTTAATCCATCAACCCTCAACCCTTAAACCCTAAACCATCAACCCTTAATCCCTCAACCATCAACCCTTAATCCCTCGACCTTTAACCATATTATACCCTTAAACGTCCTAGCTATACCCTAAACCCTCTACCCTCAACCCTTAATAACATCCCTCAATGCTAAACCCTTAAGTACCCTAAACCGGCCTTAAAATTTCTACCCTCTTATACCCTAAACCTTAAACCGATGTTAAACCCTCTATGTCCCTCTACCCTCAACCCAATACCCTCGTATACCCTCGGCCCTAATCCCTCAACCCTAGTAATCCCTCAACCCTTAAACCCTTAAACCCAAGTAAATTACTCTCTACCCTAATCCCTCAACCCTCAACCCTTAATCCCTCAAACCTTAAACCCTCGACCCTCTAACCTCTACCCTCAACCCTCTGCAAGTACCCTTAAACCCTAATCTCTCAACCCCTATACCCTCTACCCTATACATTAATGGACCCTCAACGTAACCCTAATATTCCTTGAACCATATTATACCCTCAACCCTCTACTCTCAACCTTAAACCCTTAACCCTCAACCCTTAAACCCTAAAGTACCCTTACACCCTCTATGTCCCTCTACCCTCTACCCTATATATACATTGGACCCTAATTAACCCTAATCCTTGAACCATATTATACCCTCTACCCTTAACCCTAATCCGTCAACCCAGCCCTAAACCCAATTACTAAACTCTCTACCCTAATCCCTCAACCCTCAACCCTTAATCCCTCAACCCTTAATTAACCCTCTACCCTCTATCTCTACCCTCAACCCTCAACCCTAGTTAAACCCTAATCTGACCTCAACCCCTATACCCTCTATATACCCTATACATTGGACCCTCAACCCTAATCCCTCAACCTACATATACCCTCTGATCTACCCTATACATTAAACCCTCAACCCTCATTTCCTCCTTCCGTGTCCACCAACCATGGCCCCTACATTGAACCTCAACCTAATCCATCTCCTTCTTCCACCACAAAATTTCCTTTATACCACAAACCTCTAACCCCTCAACCCATATCCCTCAACCCCTATTTCATTGACCTTAAACCTTCTACTACCCTCAGCAACCCTCCAACCCTATACCCTCCAGCCCATTAAAGCCCACAATTACTAAATTCCATATACCACTATTAAACTCAACCTCAGCCCTTAATCCACTGTTATAATTAACCTCATTATTTTTCCACACTCCACCCTCTACCCTCTACCCTCTACCCTCTGCACCCTCTACCCTGAGTCAGGCTGATCCCTCAGAAGCACTATGCCCTCTGCCTGCCTATGCATTTGGGCCTCAACCCCGGGCTCCTGCCACCCTACCATAAACCATCCACCCTCCTTTCCACCACTACCTATTATACATTCCTTCCTCAAACCTCAATTCTCATCCCTCAACCCTTAATCCATCCCTCCCTCTCTACCCTAGTAATCGCTCAACCCTATACCCTCAATCCTAATCCCTCAACCCTAATCCCTCAACCCTATACCCTCAACCCAATACCCTAAACCCTAAACCATTAAACCCTCTACATCCCAATACCCTCTACCCTTGTCGACCCTACTAATCCCTCAACCCTTAAACCCTTAAACCCTCAAGTACCCTCTACCCTCTACCCTCAACCCTTAAGTACCCTTAAACCCTAATCCCTCAGCCCCTATACCCTCTACCTTATACATTGGACCCTCAACCCTAATCCTTGAACCATATACCCTCAACCCTCTACCCTTAACCTTAAGCTGGCCTCAACCCTCAACCCTTAAATCCTAAACCCTTACACCCTCTACCCTATACATTAAATCATCCTTAACCCTCAATTCTCAACCCTCAACCCTTAATCTGCACAAAGTACTACAGTAAAGGTGAAATTTGCTTTGTTTATGATTATCTGGAGGAATAAATGGGTATATACAAAGGGAATACTGGTGATAGTATGGATCTTGTCACACAAATTGTTGCATTTCATGTTAAACACAATGAAAAATCAAAGGCAGTAGATCTTTTGATGCAAGTGAAATGTAGGCAAGCAATTGAAGGCTAGTGAATATTAGGGAAGGATTTTTTGTTCTAACACCTTTAATCCCTACTATATCAAAACAATTAGGTGCTAAATGAGGTGCTAAAATGGGTTGTAAAGCAGGTGCTAAAATAGGTTGTAGAGTAGGTACTAAAATAGGCGTTACATCAGGTGCTAATATGGGCACTAACATAGACGCTAATTTGGTTGCTAATTCAGGTGCTAATCTGGATGTTATCACAGGGGCCATTTTTTGGCTCAATCTTGGCATTAATCTAAGCATTACTATGGGTGCCAAACTAGGCATTACTATCGGCGCTAATTGTGACATTAATTCCAACACTAATTTTAGTGCTAATTGGTGCTAGAATTAGCACTTGCTTGTTCTTGTTGGCACAAAAAATGCCAAAAATAGTGCCATCCCAAAAAATAGTGCCAACTTTTCCCAAAAATTGGAGAAAAATACATTAAAATAGTGGGTGGAAGCAAAAAAAGGAGCAAAAAAGGGAGCTAATCATAGGGGTTTGTTGTAGTGAGTGCTCTTTTGATCAACTATACTACCTACCCAATCTGCATCAGTAAACCCCTCGAGTTTCACTCCATTCTACTAAACATACTTCAGCCCATAATCAACTGTGCCTCAGAGATACCTCAAAACATGTTTCACAACTATCCAGTGTACACATTTAGGTTCCACCATAAATTGACTAAGTGAGTTCATTGGAAAAAAATAGCTGGCCTAGTGTTGACCAGATACATAAGAGATCCTATCAACTATCTGTATAAAGTCAGGTCCACTGCCTCTGATTTGGAAGCATCAACCTTCTTCTAGTTGGTCGCAAGTGTTGTGGACACGAGCTTACAGTTCTCCATCTTGAATAGCTTCAGGATATCAAGTAAGTACTTCCCTTGTCCAAGAAAGATTTCTCCCTTTTTCTGCCACAACTCCAATCCCAGAAAGTAGTGCATCAACCCCAAGTCCTTCATCTCAAACTCTCCTACAAGATCCTGCTTATAGTGTGCTATGAGCTCCTTTGACCCTGTGAGGAACAAGTCATCAACATACAACACCAATTTGAGAAGTTCACCCTTCACCTGAAAAAAGTACAAGTTTGGATCTGCCTCACTCTTGACGAAGCCCATGCTTTGCAAGTAATTGTCAATATGTGAATACCATGCCTTGGGACCCTGCTTGAGCCCATACAATGCTCTTCTCAACCTGCATACATGAGAATCCCTCCCATGTGCTTAAAATCCTTCTAATTGTTCTATGTAAATCTCTTCCTCAATCACTCCACTGAGGAAGGTCATCTTTACATCCATCTAGTGATTCCTCCAACCCATTTGTGCTGCTACAAAAATGATAGCTCTTATGGATGAGTACTTGGCTACCTAAGAAAAAATATCGTCATAGTTGATCCCTTCCTTATGAGAAAACCCCTTAGCCACAAACCAGGCTTTGAAATTTTTCACACTACCATCTGTAGCATGCTTAATCTTATACAACAACCATCTCGAGCCCACCACAAACTTACCTTCTAATCATGGTACTACCTCCCACACACTGTTCTTCATGATGGAAGAATACTCTTCCACCATGGAATCCCTCCATACTTGGTGTTGGGACACCCCCTAATAGCTGGAAGGCTCTACTTCAATTAATTCACTCATAAGTGCCATATACTCATAATACAATTTGGGAGCTTTTCCTTGTCTGACTGAATCTTGTGGATCACCAACATATTCCTAGGCCTCTCTTAGTGTTTGCTTAGCCACCCTATTTCTCCTCTTCCCAATAATAGGAATTTGAGGCTGAGGAATTATTTGTTCCTCCTTCTAATCAGTCTGCTCAACCTACTTACTCTACTTTCTATCTTGCATGACTGAAGTTTGAGGAATTTGTGATGCCTCAACCGTGGGTGACTGCTCCTCATTCATAAAGTTGCTATACTTCTGAAGAGCTCTCTCTTCCACGAACTTCATGTCTCTGTGAACATCTATTTTCCTGAGGGTAGGAATGTAAACATGATAGGCCTTAGAAGTTTCACTATACCCAAAAAGGATACCCTTCTCTATAGTTGGTTCCAACTTGGTTCTCTTCTCCACAAGAATGTGACAATATACAAGGCATCCAAAAATGCTAATGTGCCCCAAATTTGGTTTTTTATTGGTGAATGCCTCTTCTAGAGTCAAATTTTCCAACAATTTTTTAGGGCTTCTATTTTGCAAATATATAGTTGTATTGCAAGCTTCTGCCCATAAGAGCCAAGGCAGATCTTGATCATGAAGCATGGCCTTGGCTGCTCCAACTATAGCCCTATTTTTCCATTCAACAACCCCATTCTATTGAGGGTTGTACTGAACTGTCAACTCTATCTTGATACCCTCCCGAGCACAAAAATATTTGAAGCCATTCAAGGTATACTCACATCCATTATTAGACCTCAGTATCTTGATCTTCCTTCCAATTTGGTTCTCCACGAGAGCCTTAAACTCTTTAAACCTACTAAAGACCTCATCTTTATTCTTCAGAAAATATATCCACGTCTTCTTGGAGAAGTCATCAATGAAAGTAACATAATAATTGTACCTGGATTCAAAGATATGGTTTTCATGGGCCCACACACATCTAAGTGTACAAGATCCAAAATCCATTTGGATCTAGTATCACTGCTTGGAAAAAAGGTCTTGGCATATTTCCCAAGTGTACAACCTTTGTACACCTCATGCTTTTCTATCTTCATCTTAGGCAACCCCGTCACTATTTCCTTGAGAATATTAAGTGATACATGGTGAAGGTGATCCATCCTCATGTGCCACAATTCTCCTAGCCTGCTACAACTACTTACCAATGCATGTGTTGGCTCAAACTGTAACCGAAACAAGCTACCATACCTGACTGCAATCACTTTTGCAACCTTGGAATCCTTGGGACAAATATAGACTTTCCCCTCTCAAAGATCACAATGTAACCCTTGTTTTCCAAAGTAGAAATGAAGATTAAATTCTTTGTCATGCCAGAGACATACAACACGTCCTCCACCAATAGAGGTTTGTCGAACTCCCTCTGAAACTTGACCATGCCAACACCAGTTACATGGTACTTGGCATTATCTCTGAGCTCAATATAGAAATCTAACTTCTTCTTCTCCAACTTGGTGAAACATTCTTCGACTCTCGTCATGTGGCAAGAAGCCCCAATATCAATATACCATACCCTATTGGCAATTGAACTCGAGAGACAAGAAATAAGAGAAAACTCATTCTCAAATCATGATGCAAACTTGTCCACCTCTGCTGTAGCAACAAATTTCTTCTTCTGCTTGTCCTTATTTTTCTTATTCAGACACTGACTGGCATAATGACCCAATTGATGGCAGCAAAAACATTTTATCTTGCTTAGATCTTTCTTCTTCCCACTCTTGGGAGAATAACCTTTTGTTTTCTCTTTATTGGACTTCTTCTTACCCTTGCTTGCAACATCAAGATTTTCTTTGTCTTGATCCTTCTTCGTCTGATCTCCTCGATGAGCACCTTCATGGATCTCCTCTTGAAAAAAATCATCAAAAAGCTACTTGATCGGGTAGGGCGGTCATCGACAACCACGGTTGACAAACACTACCTAATGTAAAAACCATTCAAGGCTATAATACTTAACATCTTTGTAATCATCTCTGCTCTTGACCAACTCATCCTTAACCTATATTAGCTTGGAAATTTAAGAGGTCATGTTCTCGCCTTTGGACATCTTGGTGCTATGCAATTTTTCCTTGAGCATCATCTTACGACTTTGATAGTTGCTTTGATAAAGTTTTGTGAGTGTATCCCACATCTCCTTGGCGATGTCTTTCCTTGATAGATGAGGAATTAGATGATCTCTTGCCCCATCAAGAATAATCCTCTAAGCCTTGGCCTCCTTGACTTCATGCAAATCTAGGGAAATAGGATCATTTGTTGGTGGTTTCACCTCTGTACTAGCAAGATCCACAACATGTTCTCCTTGAGAACAGATGTAATCTGAACCTTCCACTATAAGAAGTTAGATGCACCCTCAAGCCTGTCTTCTATCAAACACTAGTTGCCATAGGTCACAGAAGAAATTGGAGATGAAATTCTAATTTTTTTCTTGAAATCTATGTCACAAATCTTGGCTTCATATTTAGAGTTTAGAGCTCTGATACCATGTTAATTTCTTATAACCCAACAATAAATTAATTACACAAAAAAATCACATAAAATAAATATGATTTATAACAATTAATGCACTGGGTTAATTAATAGCTATTAACAACAAAAGCAAAAATAACAAGAAGCCAATCACAAATAGACAATAACACATATATACCCAGGAAACCCTAATGTGGGGAAAAACCTACAAATGTTGGATCTTTTATTCAGCCTAATAGAAATTTTTTCTTCCATAATACAATATAAGTTTGCTACAAAAATCTTATATATATAGAACCCTACTGATTTACATCAACATGCAAGAAAATAAAATTTCCTTAAACATTAATCCTAACTCACACATAAAATCACTCTCGGTCTTATCTCAACCTCACAAACCCATAAACATTCTATGAATAAATAAAAATTCTATTATTGCTGAAAATCCAACTTGACTTGCTTTAAAGAAACTCCACATTCCACCTTTTGAGCTACAAAAATCAACAAAAGGGTGGAGCACAAGAGTAACAAAGACATGTTGAAATGTATGGAACTCTTTTCGAAAGGAATCCACAAAGGAAAACTGAAGAAATTCGGGAAATTTATCTCAAAACATTGAAGCCTCCTTTCCTCTTAGTAGAGTGAATGTATGGAGGCGCTGAGAGGAGGTCTAGTGTATTTGTAGTTCAATACATGCAAGGAGATCATGATTAGAGTGTGTCCTATAATTTTGTAGAGAAATCGATAGTTTTCTAGAGATGTTGGTAGTTGCGAGTTTGGCATCTTTAAAGATATCATTTTCATCTTTATCTATACTTTTTGATTTTATGGATTAAGGTTTGCTTAAAAAAAAAATTAGGGATGATTTATAGGAAGGTAGATTTACAAGAAAAAGGAAAAGAGAAATTCTAGAGCTCAATGTAATAAAGAGTAATATTTAGCTCGATTTTTTTTTATATGGAGATTTATTTTGTGAATGGTTAATGTGGAAATTAGTGTGAAATTTTTATTATTGATTATATGTGTGTGTTTGAAAATGGAAAAACAAAATCTCTCATAATTAATGTAGTTTAGTTGGATAATCAAGTAGATGCATGCAATTAAGTACAATAAATCTAAACTAAATATAAATAGTTAGACTCAAACAAAACATTGAAATTTGTATTACTATTTGTTAAAAATAGAAAGTATATAGGAGGATAGATTGTTTAGCTTTATGACTAAAGAATAAATGTTGAATGGATAACATTTTATAATCAAGGTGTCTCAAGATCAAAAAATACTTATGAAAATTGAATGTATTGATCAAAATCATAATATTCTTCTTTGTCCCACTTTGGTTCAACATTGTTTATCAAAATCCAAGTTGTAACTGCTTACTATACTAGTGCCAATAAACTCAACTTGTGATAATATATGAATTCTACCTTTTTTATCCTCAAAAAATAAACTATCAAGTCTTTCACTACAAAAAGAGGTTAGTATGATTTTGGTTCTATAATTGTTGAAATCCTTTTATCTCTTAATGTGTCAAAATTAATAAGGATGTTGAATCAATGACAATGATAAATGATTGAAGACAACAAGTCAACACTAAGAATTATGAATTGTTACTCCTTTTAAGAATCAAAATGTATCACTATTGATTTACCATCTACATGTTCTAGAATGACTCCTTGAATGAGATATTTTAGGTGATATTCTATTCAATATGTGGGAGATATTCAAAATGAATGCAAACAAATGTCTTTTTATACAAGATCATAACAAGAAATCGTGAAAACATGTGAAAATTCAACTTAGGGACAAAAGTGAAAGGGGCCAATCAACCAAAGTTTGAATTTTAATTTTGAATTTGGGAAAGTCAAGATCACACTCATGAGGTTGACCTCAAAATCATGAAATTATCATAAGCTCTCTCAAGATTGGTGCAAGGATTAGACAAATAGATTAGAGCATAACATAAGAATCAACATGGGTAGCAAACAAATAAAAAAATTATGTACGATTTCATGCACATGGGAATAAGATATGAAATAAGCATAGGATCACATGTAGACAAAGAATAATTAAGTAGGTTCAACTTGCACATGAATGTGTTATTTCTAATTATCTAAATACATCAATATATTAACTAAAACTTGATGCACAACCAAATGGGGAAAAAGCATCAAGATGTATTTTTCACCATTGCATGTTTCCCCTACCTTGAAGTGTGTGTTATTTATAAAGTCCAATCATGCATCTCTAAGCATATAGAAATCATAGGTCCATACATGTACAAAGAATTAAAAATTCAAGCATAACATTATATTTGGGATCATATAAAGCAATAGACCCTAAAGGACATAAATTGTGTAGATATTTATTATGTGTATATTCTTTCATGAAGTATTATAAAATAAAAGAGAAAAATATTCTATAGGGAGCTTACAAACTAACAAGATAAATCAATTATATAAAATGAGGACATTAGTTATCATATATGCCTACCCTTCAATTCATTACCCCAAAGGGAGTAATTAACTAAAGGAATACCAAAATAGATAAATCAATAATATACATGTGAAAATGTAATTATATAATCATAATAGTGATAATAGAATACATCATAACATAACCATAGACATGTAACAAATTATGTATTGTGAGAAACACATGATGGATTGAAGATATAATCATAGATAGATAAGGGAGATTCCATCAACATAGGCAAGACAATGGTGACCCTCAATTTCCTAAAACACCCATGTAGGAATAAACATAAGTGGGAATATGCATGTGTAATATAGGATCAAATCAAGAATAAGATAAACTATTTAGGATCAAAGCAATGGAGCTTGATAAGATCAATAAGGTCAAAGATATAAATTTTGACAATAGAATGGGACTAGGCAATAAGAAAGTTCCCAGATATAGAAATAATGAACATAAGATAGTTGATTAAAGAACATTCAAGTCCACAAGCAATCTTGCATCACCAATTTTTTTTTTTTTTGGTAGGTTTCTTTTCAAACATGCATACTTAGAATGTTGTTATATGTTGCTACAAATTGGCTATATATTATTGTATATTAGGTATAGTCACTATAGATTGGCCTAATACCCAGTTTTTTTAAGGATATTAGGGGGATAAAATATTCCAAACATTTTTTTTGCATTCAAAATTATAATGCAAGTAGTGTTACAACATACACACATATAAGTGTCATAATCTCAATTAAAACACTAATACAAACACATATAACAATGGAAGACTACAATAAGAAAAGAGACACCGATAATTCTTATCATCATTACATTTGCATTTATGCAATTCAACTACTCATTATAAATTTACAAGAGAAGAGAGAGATTAGGCATATTAACCCTAAATTATACTCATTCAATTTTAATGACACAAAGAGAGAAAGTTAGCATCATTTTTCACCAACAAAATATATAACAGAAGGAGAAGAGAATAGTACATTTAACAACCCTATAAATGAGATTCACTTCTCAACACAAATGTTATATAACATACATAATAATGCAATAAATTGTACATATTTCCCTTCCCAACATAACGAAGAAGACTAATAAACACAAATCCTATCAATCTTATCGTTTCAAGATAAAAATATAAATAAAAATAGAGATAACACACATACTATTAGACTAGCCGGTCTCTATTAAATTTATCTTTCAAGGTACAATAATGTATAAGTATTACAAGGATTAAATTATACACACATGTGTAATATGTATCATCTATTATGTTCAATAGTGTGTATAGGAAACATGAAACTAAGATAAATAATGGTCATTAGGACCCAAAGCCTACCAACTCATGCTAAACATTTATTTATAATACTTAAATATGGTCAATAATCATTTATCTTCTAACCTAACATCATATTAATTATTATGAACAAACTTTAATTTATCAATTAACCCAAGGAAAACATAAATGTTCACTAATCACTATCTTGAAGTAAGATCAACTAGAATTCACAAATAATTTCCAAAACCATATTAAAAGACTTAAAATAATTCTAAGCTTCTAGACAATGGTAAAACATATCAAGAAATTTCTAAAAATATAAATAAATTATTCACTTTATTTTTAAGGTTTTATCACATATTTACATTCTAAAAAGAAATGGCCTCCAAAAATCAAAAGAAAGAGAAAGAAAATACCTTAAAAAATCCATCAAGGATGTTTTCACAATTACTAGTATATTTTCACAATAAAGGACATTTTTACAATCATGAGATGCCTCTACAACAAATATGATAATTCCATAAAACCTCTAAAAGTAGGGGGAAAATACTTTTTTCTGAATTAAAATTTACATGTCTTTCTAATATAAATCCTTAGCTCCTTTTAAATTAACACATGCTAAGTTTGAGTACAAGTCAATAAATAAGTAATACTCAAAAGTCATCAAGACCTAGGGATGCAATTCCAAAACTTTGAAATTCACAACCATGGATTCTAGACAGGTACAAATTAAGATCCCAAAAATTAAGTACATCTTGCAAAAATATCATATATTCCATTAGATGACAAATTCCAGGGACAATGAGGTCTAACGCTCAAAAAGTTCAAACAAACAACTTTCAATTTTGATGTAGGTTTTTCCCTCTTTCTATCAAATTAAGTCCATTTTTAAATACAATGTTTCTTCAACAAAGACTATAATAATTATGTCTACATCATATATCTAAATAATATACATAAATAAATTGAATTTGATTATATAACATTTTCTAATTTATCAATACAAAGTGCATAAATGAAAGAGGTAAACCAACGAAACCTTCAAGCTTTCAAATTGATTTCCGTGTAGCTTCATTCATAAAGCAATGGTGGTATTATACCACCTAACCTTGTGGGACCCTAAGGTCCATCACACTTGATACAAATATGGGTAACGTGGATGCAAGCACAATCACAACACTCAATTTAGCTATAAAACATGCACATACATTCATATCTTCTCATTTTGATACTTTCCATAATTTTATTGTATATGTTCTTGATTGGAATATGGCATTTACTATTTCAACCTATATATCCACCCCATAAGAACACTCACATCTATCATGTGCTAAACTAGTGCATCCTAATGGGATTGATGAATAATTTGACATGTTTCCTACTACAAGAATTCCTAAAGTTGTTAGGATGAGATACAAAATTTTAAGAAGTGTTAGGATGAGATGTAGTGAGATGCATCAACATTTATTTTTTGAATGTGATGTACTTATAGGCTTATGTGTATGTGATGTAAGAGAAGGAAGCAATTCTTTCAATAAGGTTGTAAATAGTTCCTTTTGCTATTTGTTCACTACATGTACTTGTGAGGTTGTTAAGTTATTCATATTGTGTTTATAGATTGGATGCCTAAGTTAGTCACTATGTTTATTTGTGATGTAGGTATGGGCTAGTCACCCATGTATGGGTGAGACATGGTTGTGCCAAACCCCCCAAGTGTACCCATGAGGTGTGTAAAAAATAATCACCTATGTGTGTGTGGCACAAGTAAGAGCTAGTCATGTGGCATATAAATATTGTACGCTTGAGCCAATTACTATGTGAATATGGGACATTGGAATGATATGGTCCCTACATGGTTTTGTTTGATTATACTCTAATGAGTGACATGGACCAAATACTATATTAAAATGGGTTTGTTATCATTCTACTGTAATTTGATTAAAATTAAAGGAAAAGCTAAATGAATATTTGTGGTTTAAAAGTGAGATTAGATATTTCATACAAGAGGTGAGGATGAATTTTGTCTATCTAAATGGCGTATGAAATACAAATCCTTTGACTCCCAAAAGGGATACATTAGCATGGTCATCATGATTGAACCCTTGAAAATTCGGTCTAGGTCTCTAGGGATGGCCCTAACTTTTGGAGCCTACCACATTCTAATATGAGTATATGAGTGATGACATAGAGTTATCATCATGTCTATGGTTGGAAGGGTTATGAAGTAGGAAATTATATTTTTTATGGAAGATGCTTGGTCAATTAAGTTTGTACTTGTACAAAAGTACTAGTAATTGAGAGTTAATTATTACAAATTTGAAATGCAATTAGTCTACTCTAACCTATTTATTTAGATAAAAAAATTGTTCATGGCCATGTAGGATCATCTCAATGCTAACATGAAACTAAAGAAACATGTCAATAATTTGCATGAGTTGTTCAAAATCTTAGGGGGAAAAAGTAAAGATATGGCTCATAAGATCAACAAATTTTCCAAAGACTTAAACACTCTTTCCTCCCATAGAAATATCCATCATGATGAAGGGTCCATCAACAAGGTCAACTACCACTATTCAAGGAATGTTCAAGCCACTATGAACAACACTGCCAACTCAATTAGAAAGGACATAGATTGGTTGGTAATGGACGAATTTTATTTTTGATTTGTGCTAATTCTTGCAAGAGTCTCAAGTTGCTCTTTTATTTGATGTTTTGGATTGTGTTTCTCACTGCATGCCTTTGTCTAAGGGAAATCTCATTACGTAATGCTACAAGAATCTTATAAACTATTATTATCTACAATCCTTAACTTTATTAAGGCTTTTTAAAAAGGGTAAACATAGGGTTTTTGAAAGGACCCTAACCATTTTTAAAAAATGAGAAAATTAGATTAGTAAATCCCAACCAATGTAAAGAAGTAATTCCAAGGCACAAGTAGCAAAAAAACCTACAATAAATTAATAGGCAATCAACATGATAGCCCAATGAGTTGAACACTACACATGAAGGGCATACAACCCAAGGAATAAAAAGATTAGTCTTCAAGGAAACTTGAATTGAAACATTCCAAAGAACACTGATCAACCCCTTCCAACAAAGCCTTAAAGAAATCCTTCCTCGTTGGTCTCTCTGAATTAATAATCTCACTTGAGTTAGGAAGGAGCATCAAATAAATCATCTCTCTTGATCCTATCTCTCATAATTCCTTGGGAAATCTTAGTGTATTGTTTGGAGGGTTGGTAACAATATGGGTCTCCCCTAAATCTCATCTTTCTTCCATCCCTACCATTCACTTTTGCCAACTCTCTAGAATGGGTCTCGCATTCTTTAATGACAAGGGATTGAGACATCTCTTCTTTTTCCCTCTAGATTGAATATTTTCTCCTATTACCTGGATGGCCCCATTTCTACTTGATTGGCTTTGTGGTAACTATGATGGTCTATCAAAGAATCCTCAAATATAATCCATTTTATCACAATCACCTAGCTCGAAAGATTAAGATTAATATTATTAAGTTTAATTCGGTGTTCCGGGGTTTCGGGGGGGGAGGGACCAGGGGGGCGATTTTTGGGGCCGAGGGGCAGTCCTAAGTTTGGGGCAGGGGGAGCGGCGGGGGGCCGGTAGGGTGCTGAAATACATATAGTACTTGGAAAAATAGTTACAAAAAGATGTATAAGTATAAGAATTAGACATCTTGGAGACAACTAGGAGTCCCCTAGATGTCTTAAGGACACCCCAGCATCCTCAAAGTCCTAGCAACATCTTGGAGACAGTGACATTGGTGGTGGGATGGTGGCGTTGGTGGTGGGCTGATGGGGGCGTCCCCCAAGTCCCCAAGTCTCGAGGCGTCCCCTCTAGGAAGCGTGAGGATTTTTGGGGGGCGTCCCCGTGGAACTTGGTTTAATTCAATAGAAAACTATGATTTAATAAAATTGCTAACAATATGAGCAGTAATATATATACTTGAAAATATGAGTTTTAGAATTATAATATTTATTTTAAATAATAATTATAAATTAATATATAATAAGTCTAAAGATAAAATCAAATTGATTTATTTGGCGTCTACTTAAAAATATTAAAAAGATACTATTTTTTCACAATTATTTTAAATGCTTACAACACATTTATAATAGGGAAATAAGGTGGGTGTATTTTGATAGGGCCTATCGGTAACTATAGTTGAAATCATGAGTACTAAAACTGCTGAACAAAGATTTTGTTAAAAGAATGCTAAAGTCATGGATCAGCTTCAACAAGTTAAAGAACAAGTTCTGAAGTTTCAACTCGATAACAAACTTAGTCAATATAAAATGGTTATTCAATTCATATAATTGTTGCAGCCTCTTTGACCGTGTTTTTTTTTTACCAAAAATTGTACAGAAATATGTAAATGCAAAAGACTTGAATCAAGAAAAAACGTGAATTATCTTTACTATGCAGAAATTCATAATATGCAACTGGCTGTAAATTCTCACATTCTTTAATGTATGATAAACTAACTGATACAAACATTAATGCAATTATCGTCCACAAACAACAATCCCACAGTTTAATGTACTATACATTTTCGTCTAAAGGAAATTCAAAAGCAAACCAATTACTACATACGACCCAAATGGCCTACCAACTGAGTTCATTTAGCCAGTATCTGTCACAACGGAACAAAATTTGATCATATTCATATTCATATTCCAAAACCACCACTTTTAAAGTCACCCTCACCTCCTAATAACTAATCCTTTCATCAGTCTCCTTTCTTCCAGAACGGTGCACCAAGAAGCGTAGCTATTTAGCTTCTTATGACAGGTCACCTATTTTCCTATGGTGAATAGTGCTATAGCCCACATACCGTAGGGCCCCCCTTAGATTTCACTGATAGTAAAAATTATGAACAAAGATATGTGTGGTTTAAAGGTCTTTATTTAGGTCTAGTGGCGGGCACTCCCCCTCTCAATCTTATTAGTGGTATTGTTTTCAAATGTCTTTTAAATTCATTTAGTATAAAGTGGAGTTGTATTTTTCATATATTTATATTTTTCATAAACTTACGTGTGTTTTTTAATTGTTGAGTACTCACCAATTTTTTGTGAGGCAATTTTTATTTATTTACCAAATCTAAATCAAATTCAAATTACAAACTATAATTAGAATGATGAAAGATCAACCAAGATGAGAAGAACGCCTAACAAAAGAAGGAGAAGAAATCAAGGGACTCATAAGTAGAAGATGACTCCCCTCTCAACCAATTTGAGAAGAATCCTCTACTCAACCCTAAGATGCCCACTATAATGGTAAAATAGGTGTTACTCTTATAAAACAAAGAAATGAACCTTGCCAAAAATAATTCTACAAACCAAGAGGATTTGGTTTTGTGTATAAACTTTTTGGGTTTACAAAACTCACAAAGATATTTTACAAGTTGCACTAATGTATATGCTTATGTGGCTTCTATATGGTGAGGTGGGCTTCACCTTCAATGATCGTTGAATGAAGAATGATCCATAGCATTGAAATTTAGAGATTTACTTTCCATCATGAACCAAATAAAGGATCTTTTTTAGAAGAATTGGCACCTCAATAACTCTCCAAGCATAAACTTTTGTGCATGATGAAGTATTAGATGTACCTTCATTACAAGGAACCATATTTTTTAAAGAAATACATGTTATATGATTATAGGGATCACAAATTTACATCAATTTAACAAGCAATAATTCAATTTTTTTACAAATATTTATTTTTTTGAAAAAGAAGGGCAAAAATTTATTAGATAAAAACATAAGTACGAATTTCACCATTACAACTCCCTCTCAGAGAGATCCATCCATACCAAGCATCAAAACCAAGCAAGATCAAACACAATCAAAGCAAGGCTAGAAAAAAGTTCCAGTGGACCCCATCCTACCGAACCTTGTTTTCCATAATTAAATCCTTCAAATGTTGGGAACACTCTGAAGGTAGATGTTCCCAACCATCAACCCTCCAATCTCCCATAAACTTAGAAACCCATTTGGCCAGGCAATTTACCACTCTATTCCACTCTCTCGGGATATGGACAAATAAGAAATAATCGAAAGACTTATTGATCTAATGAATCTAGTGCATCACCAACACCAGTTGTCAATTAGCATCTCCAAGCTCTCGCCTATTTAGCATATTAACCAAGATTTGAGAATCTGACTTACATATAATTCTACTCCAGCCCTGATCACATCCCCTTTCCAAAGCCAAAAGGATAACTCAAGCTTCCATAGGATTATTAGATTGGTGCCCTTTAAAGAGGGAAAAGAAGAATAGGGCTTCCCTTGAACAGTCCTTTCCAACACTACCAACCCTGGCAAGCCCAATATTTCCCCTTGAGGAACCATCAGTATTGATCTTAACAACACTAGCAGGAGGAAGGGACCATCTCCCCTCCCACTGGGTTTTCCTTTGGGGTTTTCGAGTCCCCCTTGATAAGGTAGAGTCAAACCACCCCCTAAAAGGTCGAGTCTAAGTTGCATAATCTCCACCTATCCCTACTTTGATGGGATTTCAACCATGCATTTAGCTTGGATAGTTTCTTGGATCATTCCCATCATTCTTTGCCATAGTTGATACATTCCTAGCTGCTGCCCCTGGAATATCCTACAATTTTGTTCCAATCACATCTGCCAAATAATACAAGAAGGTCCAATATTCCAAGCCACTTGAAGAAATAAACTCTTAGCTGGTGGTCTTCCCAAAATTCTCCAAAACTAAACAAGGGATGAGGCATGCACACATGCCTGCTTCCAAACATCCCACCAAAAGTGTGAAATGGTCTACACAAAAGAGTATTGGAAAAACAAGTGAGGCAATCTCCTCGTCATTTACATAGAGAGCATATATAGATGGTCCTTGGAACCCTCTCTTGCGAAGATTGTCCCATGTGAGACATATATTACGGGAAACCAACCATATAAAAAAGTTACATTTGGGCCAAGCATACTTACTCCACACCTGCGTCCACCAAGGGACTTCATCATTACCATATTTCTATCTATCCAGAGCTTTGTATCCTAAGGCCACCAAATACGCCCCTCTTTGATCCAACCCCTAGGCCAAAATATCACTAGTCACCAAAGAGTTGTAGTTCCTACCAATGAGAATACGAGCTAACTCATGTCGATCCTCCTTGACCCACCTAATGACCAATTTGAGGGGTCCTTCCACTGAACCACATCCACCTTACCCAAATTCCTACTCATCTTGAAATCCTCCACCCTAGACCAACCTACTTCCAAGAAAGAAAGCCACAAAGCCTACAAGTGTGGAAACATGGTCATGATAGGAGAGCATCCATCTTGTAGAGGCCTACTATTGTTTAGGAAACTTGGTGTCAAACACACAATTCAAAGGGGGTCCTACTAAATAGTCCTCTAAACCCTTGAAAGACCTTCATTTAATTTATCAACTAGGGCTAATGTAAGCTTTTGATGATGCTGACACTGTATGTTCTTTCAAAGACTCTTTACTACCTATATCATCCTAGCATAGGTGTTTACACATACTGGAAATTATAATTTGCATAACAGTGAAAAGAAGTAATGTTGAAGCTATTGCTACGAGTACTTACAGCTAAAGACTATGACTAGTTCACTGTCAATAAATGAATTTTGTAATTAACCAATACTTTCTAACTCAATTAAATTGACTAACTCCAGAGAACAATGCATGGAACAATTAAAGCATGAATACATGACAAGATCTTATTCACATTCACCACATGAATCTAATTAACACAAACATAACTATAAAACTAACTACTACAACACTAGAAATAAATATATAGAAAATAAAGCGGGAAACAATTACCTTGAGTGGCCCTTGCTCAAGTGACTGTCTCCACAAAGTGAACTCAAGTATAGCTCCTCAAACTAAATTAATATAACAGTAACTGAAAAGATCACATTGCATAACTCAAGATATCACAATCCAAAGAGATTCTTTTGGAATATCTTATTCATAAAATTATGATTGAGAAACAAAATGATATCTATATAAAACAAAAACTAACTGAATAAATCTATTTGCTATATTCTCTATTCCAACTAACTAACTAAATCAGCCATAAAACTATTCATATAGGCACAAGGGAGTCCTATTAGAACAAGGACTAAAAAAAATCTAATCATAAATCACCACTCCCTACAAAATAGAGTGTGATAAAGTCTGAGTAATCTAAACATAACTGAAAAGGAAGAAGAATTGAAATAGGATTGTAACTCTACTATAACGGTTTTAAACTTGAAATGTGGACTGTAGAAACAGTCAAGTTATATTCCCAATTACAACATAATTCTTCTCCTTCTGTAGTTTTATTAAATGATGTGATGATTCACAACAATCCTGACAAGTAGACACCTCCAATTATGTAGTTTTTGTGTTCTTCTAATTTCCCATGCATTGCTGCTAAAACTCCCTTTGGTTGTGGGTTGCACCTTCTAGTTGCTACAGGCTACATTCTACAGGCTCCAGCTCCTTGGCTGCAAGGAGTTAGTTCACACAACATCTACACAATACTAATAACCATAACTTAAATACATATATTCATTGTATTTCATACATATCCACATATTAACCATGCAATAACTATCATATCATAATTATATTTCCATGGACTTTAAACTAGGTCCAAGTTTGCATAATGATCATAAAAGATCTAGTAAAGTTTCAAGGATGTATAGGAAATAAGTATCTAGAGATGTCTAAAGTATGTATTGAAATAATAGAAAACTAACTAATAGTCAACCTCATCATTCCCCCCAACTAATCATTTGCTTGTCCTCAAGCAAAGTGGTTTGAAGACTAGAGGTTGTATTGTAAGGTCATCTCCTTGAGATTTGTGATGACATCCACTCCTTTTTGTTGTCTCAAATAAAAACCTCTATAGCATGAAAGTTTTTTCCACCTGACATCCTTAGCTTGTTCTCGTTCTTCATTCCTTTCCCTTGTCCAATGTGGTACTAGGTAGAGAAGCATTAGTGGAGAGAAAGTCAGATGTACCCATTCAAGTGCTTTGTCTTTTGCAAAGTCCATATACCTTTGAGTTCTTTCAAGCATGATCCATAAAGTTATATATATAGAGTGGGGTTCTTTCTTTTGCAACTCGGGGGTTAAATTGTCTCATCTTTCCTATATAAGCCAATAAGAATGATGAAGAGGTCCTACTATTAGCCTCTGCATTCTTTCATAATCATTTAGTATCAAATTCATAATCTTTCTATTTGCACCTTTATACTTTAGAAGCTCTATCCATTCATCTATTATCTTATGGGTGTTCTTTTATTCCTTTCTGATTTGAAAAGCAATTGATTTCTCCCTCTCTACATAGTCTTGCATAATCTCACCCCTCTGCATTTCATTTGTGATGAAGCTAGTGCCCTAATTTTTAAATCACCCACAAACAATAATGGTTTCCACTCTATATCATCTAGCACAACATAATTATGTAAATAGAATTCACATAATTGATCTTGTACTTTAGGCGTGGCATCAAAAAAAATATTTAGAAAGTCAAACTTTCTACTTATTGTAACTAGCAAGTTACTTTCAACTAACTAAATTGAAAGCTTAGAATTTTTTCCTGCAAAACCAAGGTATATACTTTACCAAGAGGTCCGCACTTGACGATTTGAGCAGCCTTATTTGTTATTTCCTCAGTTCCTTAACTGCTAGCTTTTTCAATTTAGCTTCTTTATTCTCCAGTACTTTGGTATGCTCTGAAACCATTATTTCTATTTCCTTCTCCCATTTTTCTTTCTGTTGGGAGAATTCCTGAGTTACCTTCCACACTAGTAGCCTAGAGACATAGTGGTATGATAAGTTGGAGTCTTTGTAATAGGGGGTCCTTGGGTTGCAATTGTGATTTTTGTGTTCCTTTTCTTTACTATGGAAAGTTGCACAAGCAAGTCCAATTTAGACCCATGCCCATAGCTATGAAGTTTCTCCTCCAATTCTTTAATCTTCTAATCCCTTTCCTTGTCTCTTTGTTCATATGTTTTCACCACTTCCTCTAACTATTTAATTATCTCTAATGCTTCATGTAACTCATTCTTTACATTTCTTTCTTCTATGAACAAATTTTCATCTTCTTCAAAAGTTTGGTCATCACCAACCCCAATATATGCACAACACTCACTGTTTGTTACACCCCAATGTGTATTTAGTATTTACTATTACTATGTAGGGTAAATGTGAATGCAATTTGAATTCTGAAGGTGAATAAATTGTACTTGCACTTGTTATCAATGAATTATGAATGAATGTTGTTTCATTTAATGATATGTGAAGAAATGCATATATGTGAAATGAATGGTTATTGAATTGATATTCTAACTATGGAGATGCATTATGTGTAATGCATATTTTGTTGAATAGTTGGCTACCATGGGCATGTGTCAGTTGATGTAGGCATATGTTCAATCCTCCAAGCGAAGGGGAAGTATCACTTACGAGAACGTCTTGGTTGGGTAACCAGTAACCTATCTGAGCTTACACACACTCACAATAGTATGGTTGAGTCGAGTTACTATGTTGGGAGTTGGTAAGTCATCCTTAGTTTGATGTGTCTGCATTAGTAAGGGTCTTGATTACTATTGAGTGCATTATTGGGTGATGTTTATCTATTTGAGCTTGTGAGTTCTTCCCACAAGATTCATTCACAAAACATTAAATCTGAGAAAACACATGAGTAGAGGAGAAGTTTTGCATATTTGGAAAAGGAAAGCATTAGGGAAACGAGAAGAATGGTGATTCAATCATCGGAGAGCTTATTATGTAGGTTTTTTATTATCAAATCCTTATTATCTGAGACTGTGTGGCTGAATGAAATCGTTGTATTTGATTTAGAAATTGAAGCCATTATTTCAATTTGCTATCATTATCTTCTTGTTCATAATATCATTGGCATATATAACATAGTATTATTGTGTCTATGATGGTGTGGATGACATTGTAATTGTATTACTACATTAAATCTATATGCCTGCTAAATGCCTAGAAGTTAATATTTCCATTGATATATATATATATGTCTCAATTCTTTATATACCCTTTTAGATTTGTTCATAAAATATTCATGCATGATTTAATAGTCTTTGTATTTTTTGATTTGAGACCTTGTGCCGCCTTAATCACCATCTTCATTAGGGATAGAATATTATGTCATGGATGCTTCTTAGTATATATAGATGTTGCATAAATGCGCCTTCCCTGTTCTAGCGCTCTCTTTGGCACAACCAGATTAGATGCTGGGAAAGGTTGTAGTTTTGGCTTATACCTATTGATTTACATTTGTATGAAAATTTTCTGAAACCTTTTAAACAAATCCACTTGGGCACATCTTGACTTCATGGCATTTTTTATTGGAACCACGAACCTTGAGGCATTGTGTCAAACAGTTCTCATGCACCTTGTGCATACTTCCATATTTCTCATAATTGTCTTTGTAGGGAACTTATAGTTGTAATGTTTGATGTGAATTCCTCTATCCTTTTTGCTTTGATGTATGTCCCTTCATTATTTTTAAATTTTAGGTTCACTGCACAATATAAAGTGCAAGCCTATTTTTTAGATTATTTCATTTAGCATTACCAATGTTCTCCACAAGAACAAAGTCCCTATTTAAAAAAATATGGAAAGGGATCACAATTAAACATTCATATCTCTTATGAAAATAGAGCTCCCACCATGCACTCCTATACATACATTTGGTATGTTTGCAAATGTAATGAAAAGTAGGTATATGATATTCTTACCTCTGATGAAAACAAAAATCACATAGCTTTGGTCTTGAAGGAAAGAAGCATTACAACTATGGGAGCTTTGATAAGCACTAAAATGATGTTGGGAATAGGATGCCATTTAATTGCAATCCTAAACATTATTTCATGTATCTCCTAAAGTCCTTGGAAAGTGTTCTCCAACACTAGGATTAGAAAGAGATTAATTTTGAATGAAATGAACATTTGTAATTAATTCTAAATAATAGGAACATGTGGGTGATGCAGACTTGGGAGGCCCAAACTCACTCAAAGTGTAAACCTGCCTTCAAAAGGAATATAACAAGATTAAAAGGTCCTATTAGATCAATCCAAAAAAATCCTGAAGTTTGAAAACAACCAGAAGTAGAATTTCCCACTTTCACCCTTGTAACCCTAGTAGCAGTGCAAACCCAATTTTAGGGACTTTTCTCAAAAACCTTCAAAAAAACATATCAAAAAAATTATGGATAAGATACCCTTTTCCTTGTTACATAACATATATAAGAACCAATACCTACTCCTTTGGACCAAATCAGAGAGCCAATAACATGCCACCACCTAGGGCTAGTAAATTATCCCACTTTTGCAAAGAAAGTGTCCTCTAAACACCTAATATTCATATAAACACCACAAAAATTCATTAATCATGATGCAAAACTACAAATTTCATGATCATTTTTCCCATACAAGGCCATTACCCTATTGCCCCAAGAAACCCTCCTAAAACATGCAAAAATCGAGGGTTTTGGTGGAATTCACAATTCCAAAGTTTTCCAAATCCATTCAATAATCCAAAAACCTCCTAACACCCATGTAAAAACTTAACAAACACTTACAAGGCCATTAACTTCATTATTTTTCAAAACCACTACATTAGTTTCTCTTTTTCATGTCAAAATCCACATTTCCCAGCCTAGGGCATCACGACCCAGCCCTATAGACACCTTTCCAAGATTCTAATAAAGCATGGGAACCTAAAATAACATGGTATATGAATTTCCTCCAAATCACATGTCACCACAGTGGGAGGAAAGGCTCCATTCTTAAATGAAGTGAAAGCCCAGACCCTACTAGCTTGCTACAGGTAGTGCAAGAAAAGAGGAATTTATTTTAAAAAAAATCAATAGGAGGCCCTCAAAATAATTGAAAAAGAACACTATCACCTATTACCACACCATTATGTGAGTTGTGGATCAAATTGTGTCTTTGTTGGCCACACACAGTCAAGAAAACTAAGGAAAAATATTGAAATTCACAAATTGGATGTTGAAACAAAGCATATACTCCTCAAAATGCATTTCATTAACCCTTCATTCGGGCTTGCAAGATGTTCTTATACATTTTCAACTTTAACCAACTCCTCCAACATGCATAACTGCCCTTAACAACTTTTAAAAAGCTAATGACTCCTCAAATCCCTAAGTTGATAGGTTCATAACAACTTTACAATTATTATGCAATTTTGCATTTTCAACAAGAATAGCTTTCCAAGCCCCTTATTACATTAAAAATGGTCTTGATGGAACTTATTAAAGACAAAACAACAAAAACCAACGCTATCCTACTTACTACCCTCCTTAAATGTCTTTCAAGACCTCAATTTCATCATTAAGGTGTAGGTGCTCCTACACCAGTGGGGATTCCCAAGAAGAGCTCCTATAAAATAGGAGCACATGGGGCACCCACATGGAAGGTGGAACTCACCTTGAATTAAGTTAGAGCTGTTTTGAGAAAGATAACACTTCAGTAATGCATGTAAAGATCCTAGAAGTTAGGAATTGATGTTTACATGCATGGAGTTAAGTTTAGTTCAATTATGGTTCAGTTATCTTTAGTTGCATGTAGTTAGTTCTAGTTGAATGCTAGTTGACTTTAGTTGACTTGGAATGCATGACTAATGACTTGAGTTGCATGACAAATAATAGATGATACATTCAGTTAAGTGGGGATGATCATCATGCATCATGTTTACATGAATTGATGGAGAGATATGTTTCAGTTAATAGAGATTGACTTGGACCCACCTTGGGCACCCAAGTTGGCATCTTGGAGTTAACACTTTTGCATGATAAGATATTTTATAAGACTGATTTAAGTGGTCCCATTCTTGGGCACCAAATTTGAGGATAAGCTTACAAGATTTCTTCGTAATCAACGTTGAGTTAGGACTTTAGTTTTGGACGCCCAAATTGATGGATTTGCTTTGACATTGTTTTTCACTAAAGAACTCTACTTGCAAAGAATAGGCATAGGTTTTGTGAGATAAGCTTTGTACTTTGTAATTGTAAGCAAGTTGAAGAGAGTTTGATTAGAGTTTATTGCAGGTTGTGAAGAAGATTTGTTGAAGGCAAAAGAAGCATCTCAAGCAAGGATTGATAAATAATTATTGTAATCTTGTTCTAAGGTTAAATAATACAAGCACTATTGATCCTGGTGGTGGAGTTTTTTTCTGAAAGGGTATCTCCACGATATATGTTGTGTCACTTCTATCTTTTAATCTTGTTCTTCTACAATCTTATGTCTATTTCTGCAAATGGTAAAATGAATCTAAATAGATAATCATCCACAAATAATCTATAAAAAAGAACACTTAATTAGATCTATAGTATAACAGTTTTAGAAGTTTTAAATCTACATAATTACCTCCATTTTCAACAAATGCCACATCGAATTTCTTTTGAGCCATAAAAAATTACGAGCTGATCAAGAAAGTCATTATGATAATGATATCCTTGACAAACCATGGAATCCAATTCCACACTTTAGATCGAAGTTCCCTTGCACATGGGATGGGGAAGGAGGCAACCTGAAATCCCAATTTAGAAAATAAAGAAGCATCTTCATGTTGAGCATCCACGTCCATGGATACCACCAAATGGAGTGGAGATTACACCAAAGGTGTGATAAATACAAAGTCACAACTAACAAAGATCAATAGCAAGAGACACTAAAGAACATCAAAATTGATCTATCATGCCAAATATAATTAAGATACCTTATTTCCAGTTCCATATTCATAGTTATCCCTTAATGAGTTGAACACAATCAAATGGAAATAAAAAAAATGATCTATTACAAGCATTACAATAGATTTTAAAACTTTGAAATGATTTCCTCCTTGGTCATTCTAAGCCGCCATTTAGGCTAAGATTTAGTATTTGCATGATATCTAAATGATAATTGATAATTGATTTGTTGTATTTATTTAGTAGATTTTAAGTTGAATTTTAATTGATAAATGAAACAAATAGTCAATACTTAAGAGGGTCCGATAATTAACACTAAATCATGATCATTATTAAGATCATAGCAAGTGATTTATTGTTGTCTCCATCATTGAAATTTGTTTAGATTATCAAGGCCTTTTCTCTATATAATTAGAAAGATAAATTCAACATATTTCTTGCAAAGTAAATTGAGTTGTCGATTTATATAAGAACGTATACTCATATATTCTCTAGCTTATATATGTATTCACATACATACATGAGCTATACCTTCTTTATTTAATTCATTTATCATTTATTGTAATGACCTTCTTCAATGATGTCCTATGATTTGGTGGCATTACATCTATTATTGTTTATAATTTATAATCAGTGACTTGTCGATGGTTTGGGTTTGATGCTTTACAAAGACATATCTTTTTGAAGTTGTAAATCAGAATTATGAGATGAATATCTTGTAAACTATATGCAAAATAGTGGGGTTATTATCTGACATGTTTGATATGATAAAGATTCCAGTTCTAGATAAATGTTATGTAAGGAAATAGAGTGATCCTCTATAGTTGATTGCTTTATTATTCATAAATGTGTAATGTAGTTGTAAATGGTCATGTAAATGAGACAGTATGATCATTGCCAGTGAGGCATCTTGTAACCAGTGGGGTTATGTAGCCAATGAGGCATTTTATTAAGCTAGTGAAGCATTTTTATGAGTGGTTTTTCATCCCTATGAGGGTTTTCCACTCAAAAAAATCATTGTGTTATGGATCTTTTGTGGATGCATTTATAATATTGCTATTTCCTTAATTTGCATTATAGCATTTGAATTTTATATGTATTTCTATTGCGTTATCTTTGTGTAAGCCTACATGGCTAAATTTTGTAAGGCATGACCTTGTGTTGATATACATATTGACTCATTAATGTATGTTATTCCATTTGAAAGTAATGATGAAGTTAATTAATTAATTCCTTTTAGCACCATTTAATAATCATTTTATACTGTTTAATTTTTTTCGGGTATGGATTTGCTTATCGAAGGTTATTATTAGTGAGTTTTATGCTCATTACAAGGAGGGTCAACATATGAGTCTGTGGTTGGTGGAAAAGTGCTTGAGTGATGCTTCTCCTCCTTAGCAGGTGACAAAAGACCAAGGTTTTGAAAGGCAGATCCTGGACCATCTATATCTATTGCCTTGAAGCTTGGTTGAGTTATGTATGTACTTGTACACATTCTTGGAATATTGTAATTTGTGAAATAATTATATTGAAATGGAATCCTTGTATATTGTTATGACATCTATGTTCATATGTTCTCAATAAATAAAAGAAAATTTGTCTTGCAATGGCTTGTTACATAGTTCATTTACTTGCAAAGTGAAAACTTAGGAAAAATTACTTTAGTGAATGGTTGGCATGTTGCACTATTAGGAATTTGTGGGGTTCTTCTGATTTTATTAGCAACAAAAATGTTCTCTGAGTCAGATTCAGAGGTGGTTAAAACATACCATTTTCTCTTAATAGGTGTATGTACATCCTTAGAAACATTATCTTGCAAATCTGAATCTTCCACTATCATAGTAATCTTTTCCTCTAGTTTCTTGAAACTACCCCTCATGAAACCCTTCCTTTTCAAGCAGTGTGAATGCCTTGGCTATGTGGCCTTCTTCTTTTGTACTTTCTTGTGAGTAGGGGAAGGTCCACCTTTCCTCTTTCTTATTTTTGGTGTCTTAGAAGAAGTTGGGGTTTCCTAGACATTACCTGTTGTAGGTTGCTCAGAGGCTATGGGTGGTGACCTTTGCAAACTCTTCTCTTCTGGTTCTCCTTGATTGCGGGGAGGTGAAGCAACATGTGAACTAGAGGTAATTTCCCTCAATGATGCATTAGGTGACTCCAAATTCTTTGGAACAACTATTTCTTTAAGTATATTGCTAATATGGTTACAAATTAAAAAGCTTTCCCAAGAGACATGCGGGTATTGAACCCTTAGAAGGCATCTTTTCACTAGTAGGGTAACTAAACAATTGTGTGAAGTTCAATTGAGACCCATGCCCATTGCTATGAATTTTCTCCTCCAATTCTTTAATCTTCAAATCCCTTTCCTTGTCTCTTTGTTCATATGTTTTCACCAGTTTCTGTAACTATTTAATTCTCTCTAATGCTTCATGTAACTCTTTCTTTACATTTCTTTCTTCTATGAACAAATTTTCATCTTCTTTAATAATTTTTTCATCACCAACCCCAATATATGCATAGACCTCACTGTTAGGGCTTTGTGGGGTTCTTCTGGTTTTACTAGCAACAAAAATTTTCCTTGAGTCAAATTTAGAGGTGGTTGAAACATACCATTTTATCTTAACACGTGTATGCACATCCCCAAAAACATTTTCTTGCAAATCTGAATCTTCCACTATCATAATAATCTTTTCCTCTGATTTCTTGACACTACCCCTCATGACACCCTTCCTTTTCAATTTGTGTGAATTCCTTGGTTGGGTGGCCTTATTCTTTTGCACTTTCTTGGGAGCAGGGAATGGTCCACCTTTCCTCTTTCTTGTTTTTGGTGTCTTAGAAGAAGTTGGGGTTTCCTAGACATTCCCTGATGTAGGCTACTCAGAGGGTGCACAGGTGGTGACCTTCAAAGACTTTGCTCCTCTAGTTATCCCATGTTGTGGGTAGGTGAAGCAACATGTGAACCAGAAGGCATTTCCCTCAATGATGCAACAGGTGACACTGAATTATCTAGAACATATGGTTCTCCAAGTATATTGCTAATATTGTTACAAGTTAAAAATCTTTCCCAAGAGACATGCGAGTATTGAACCCTTAAACTTATTTTCACAAGTAGGGTAACCAAAAAATAGTGACATGTTTGTAGTGTTTCTTTTCTATTTACATTAAGACCCATTCTCTTCAACAAGTTATAAAGAAAATTTGGCATATTAGCCCTTACATCATGACAAAGGTGATTCAAAAGTTTGAAATGCATAGTATAAAGAAGATATTGTCTACAATCACATGTAATATATTTGACAATGTAAGAGGCACAAGAAGCCCATAACCATGGTAATGATCTAATCTTCTTGTACCTTGGGATGACGACTCAAAATTCTCTCCAAGCTCTCTAAATTCTTCCTTGGCAGCTACTACATTTTGCTTGACAGGAAATTTAGCTCCTCTTGGCATACCAGATACCTCTACAATTGTAGCCTCCAAAGCATCTACCCTTAGCCCTCTAACAATGGCTTCATCATGATCTAGTGTCTTTGCAAACTATTCTATCATAGCTTCATTGTACTCTATCAACCTCAGAAAAATAGTCCAACCATCCTGCATTTATGAAAATAGGCAAGACTAACCTATCTTATAGTATTTTTTGGTGTACAAAATGTTCTCCATGAATAATATCTCCTCCCATGATGATAAATCATTCTTTTCTATTCAAATTCTACAAATTCAACTCACAATTTTGACCTCACCAATCCTTCTTGGACCTTACCAATTCTTCCTGTTTGCTATACTTGAATTCTTGAAATTCACTTGCCAACTTCCAACTGCTTATACTGTGTCTATTACAACTTAAATTGGGCTTAGGTTATGGCTTAGAATTGGAATGATGACAAAAGATTTGCAAAAAGGAAGAAAGGCATTTGGTGGAAAAAATGAAAATGAAAACCTTGGAAAATGCACTCTCCCCGCAACTAAAGTCATCAAGTGACCTCATTTAACTGTATTGTACTAAGCTGAAGGTTTACTTACATATAATGGAAATAAGATAATGAGTATGAAGCATCCAAAATTAAATGAGAATAAATTAAAAAGTAATTAGAAGATATGTTATTTATCATAAATTAGAATGTGTACTTGTCAACGTGAAGTGAACTAAATTCAGTTCATGTGAAGTTGATTAGGAGTGTTCACAGAGTAATTATGATTTGACATTTATTTAACTGCAACAGGTGATAGATGAAATGACAGGGTGGCGCGTGGTAATGAAGGTTGTGGAATGTATGACATATGGATATGAAATAATTTCCTAAATACATGGAAATCAAGGAATGGGTAAACCCACAAAAGTGGTTTACAATTCCAGTGAGGAAGGAGAAGTTGCAAAAAACACCCCTATGAAAAATGGTTTTTGGGGGTTCGAAAGAACATTTGGTTTGAGCGAACCAAAAGGAGGTTCGCTAGAACTCTAGCTCAAGTGAACCCATTAAATGCAGGGTCCCACCATTCCTAGGAAAAAAACCAAAAGAAAAGCTTTGTGGAAAGGGGGTTCGCTCAAACCCCCCCTTTTCCCCATTCTCCCCCTCTGGCACCAAAAAACTCCAGAATTTTTCCCTTGAAGCTCGAGTTGAGGATGAAAATGGAGGAGACTTCACATACCCAACTGGATGATGGTAGTCGTCGAAACAAGCTATCCAACGAATATAATTTTAATATGTTTTGGTTTTATTATGTATTTTTTTTTTAGTTTTATTAAACATAGGTTTTCACCAAAATCAAGCTCTCTATTCTACACATGTGGAAAAATAGTAGATTATCAATTTTTTTGAAAAATATGAGTGCACTATATATTTGAAGTCCTTGATCCAACAAAAAAGATTTGAATTTTGATACATACAAAAAAAGTTATGTTGTATATGTCTGCCTATGTCTGAATTGTAATGGTTTGACTTTGAAACTTGATTAAGGAAAAAATATTCAATAAGACACTATGAAACCAATTGGAAGCACTAGATATCATAGTTACAAATCTAAATTAAAAAAAATAGAATTTTATCCTTCATGGAAAAAAAATTATGTTGTATATGGTGAGTGTCACTCCTTAAAAATGATGTTTATTGAAAAAAACTAGTTTTTGAAGGAGATGGAAAAAGAAGTGCAATCTGATTCCAAAATTTTAAAAATATATATATTTAGAATCTACAGACAAAATGTCACAAATCACTAGTTTGTATCATCTTCAAATTCCTCACAGTTTAGCCAAAATAGGTGCTTGAAAGTGAAGATTTAGTTAGAAGAAATCAATTTAGTGTCCAGTTTGACCAAAAATTGTAAATCGGTATTGTGGGATCACCCGAATGTGTCATGGGATAGGATGAATGAAATGAGATGACAAATGTTTGGCTACATGTATGGAGAAATGTAATACATATGTGGATGATATGCAATTAAGTTGGTGGAAAATTTTAAATTTGGTGACTAGTGTGTGCTATGAGTACCTTCTACAACAGATCCCTTTATGAATTGTCCTAGATTTTATTCATAAAGTTTTAGGTCCCTATTGCATCATGGAGTGTAATTGAAAAGGATTGTTGATTGGATCACCTGTGCAATGTGTGCTAGAAAATTATACCAGGTAGACCCCAGTAGATGAGCTATGTAGCTCATCTAATGAAGCATGTGTAGAATTTGTAACTTGTGTACCTCTATATTCTTGTTGTCTATTAGGATGTCTTCATCATGATTACTGTATTTGTCATGATCACTGGCCTGTTCCATGTTTTTATCTGAAGCACTGTGATGTTTATATTGTTGCATTAGAGCAATGATAAAATCATTTTTCTATGCTGGTTTCTTGTAAATTTTTAGTCTGTGACTATTGACCAATTGTGAAAATCTAACATCATCTATAGTCTGTAACTAGACTACTCCATTTGGGAAAACTTGCAAGTTATTTCATATGGTCCTAACCACCTTGTTTGTAGCTTCCCTTTATAATCTTTATACCTTGAGTCATACAATAAAGCCTAGTCACCTATAGTAAATTATTTTCTTTTTATACACTAATCATGTCATTTTACTCTTTGTTTTTGAATAATCTCTGTGTGATGCATGACCTCCATTCTAATCTCATCTAATCCATTCAGATTGTGTAGTCTTTCTTTTTATGCTATTGTCAAATCCATATCTAGTTCAACTATTTTCCTAGGTGTCTTGTATTCAAATTCAATTGGTAGAACTACTGTTTTACCATACACCAACTCATAGAGTGTAAAGCCTGTTGTTGTCTTCCATGTTTTCCTATAGTCCCATACTATCTTAGGTAACCTGGCTACCCAATCTTTCCTATGAAACTGCATTGTTTTGGTTAGGATGTTTTCAATCTCCTTGTTTGTTACTTCCACCCACCCATTGGCTTGGGGGTGATAGGGTGTTCACTTCTTATGCCTTATTTCATACTCTTGAACCAATTTGGTAATCAACTTTGATGTGAACTATGGACCTTGATTTGTCACAATTTCTCTTGGCATTTCATACCTTGAGAATATGTCTTCATATAGGAATTTGGCTGCATTACCATCTCTAGCAAATTGCAATGCTTTGACTTCAACCCACTTGGTTAGATAATTTGTGCAAACTATGATATACTCTTTCCTCCCACAACAATATCCATAATGACAAATGGTACATCCACAAGGCCAACTACCACTATTCAAGAAATGTTCAAGCCACTATGAACTGTGTTGCCAACTCAACTAGGATGGACATAGAATGGGTGGTAGTAGAGGAGAAATTTGATTTCTAATTTGTGTCCGTTCTTGTAAGAGTCTCAAATTGATCTTTTACTTGAGGTTTTGGATTGTATTGATCACTGCATACTTTTTCTTAAGTGCAATCTTACTATGTATCTATTGTGTTTAAGTTATTTCTTGTTCGCAAGAGTCTCATATTATTATTGTTATATCCAATATAAAATATATATTTACATAATTCCTAACAATATAAAAAATAAATGAAAAATCTATATATATATATACACACACTTTAAAAAATTAAAATTAAATAAATATTATAACTAAAAAAATAACTGCTTATAGCACTTATACACACACTTTTAAAAATTAAAATTAAATAAATATTATAATTAAAAAAATAACTGCTTATAGCACTTTTATAACATGGAATGGAAAATAGGGAGAAAAAAAGGTGAATTTATTTTAATATCCCCTTGTTGGTAACTATGGTTGAAAGCATGAGTACCAAAAGCTGTCTTAAACAGATTTTATGCACAAATATGTAAATGCAAAAGGCTTTCATTGTGTCTTGAAACAAAGAAAAATATTTGTACTATGTGTGTAGGATGATAAGTGTAAACAACACCGATACATAATCGTATTTAGCTTGTATGTGGTGAGGTAGGCTTCACCTGCAATGATCTTTGAACCCAGACGAATTGATCAATAGCATTGGCAATTAGAGATTTATTTTCCAACCTGAACCAGATAAAGGATCCTTTTGAGAAGAATAGACACCTAAATAAATCCCCAAGCAGAAACTTCAGTGCATGGCGAAGTATTGGATTTACCTCTAAATCAAGAAACCATATTTTTTTTTAAAGAAATACACTTTATATTACATTAGGGATCAGAGATTTGCACCAATCTAACAACAACCAACTACTCAAAACATTTTACAGAAATTTAACTTACACCCACAAAGCCTCAAATTCGTTATCCCAGACATCGACAGAGATAATGGACAAAACGGCTTTGACATTCAGCCTCCTTATACTTTTAGGTATCAACTGCTCACAACATACTATCAGTTCGTGCAGCCAATCTTCTGAAAAAATTGATGGGAACAGAAGGAACTTTGTGCCTAAATCTTGGGTGGCGCAATGCATGCAGACCTGCAAGTAGTGCTACCACTCGAAAAGGAGTGATATACAAAACTATTGCAGCAAATAAGCAAAAGATGATAAACATAGTAGTGGCGCGCGGGTCTCTCCAACTGAGGAGAGATTGAAATCGCTCTCCTTGAGTAGCTATGTCTCCAACTACAGTTTGTATGCCGCCTGCAACACTCCTTAACCTATCATATCTAACCCTAACAAGTTCAAGATTTCTTGTAGAAGGGAATGTGTCAAATTCTTCATCAAGCTCATCAGGATGCACTGCTTCAGCATGAGAGAGGCGAGTGTCCATATGGGCCGGAAGTCGTGGCCGGAAGCGGAAATGCCATATGCCAATCAAGAACATATACAAGAAAACTGTGGGAAGTATCAACTCTGGATAACAGATCAAAATAAGGAACAGCATATGCACCAAGACGGTGGTGGCAGGATTCTTCCAGTGACATATTTCATTGAACCATTTGCCAACAGCTATCAGTGGAGAGAATACAGACATTATGCGGAAAAAGTTGGCTTTACTCCGACGCATGCTCCACATGTGCGAATCCACATCTATCATGTATTCTACAACTTCCTTTCTTAGAGGTGGCTCTGCCCTGCTCAGCCTCATCTGCACAATGTTCATGGCTTGGTATCTAAGGCTTTCAAGCTGACTTACAGAAAAAGGGTACAAGTAGTGCATCTTTGGCAGCAATGGATAGGTGTACAGGTGCATCATGTTAGCCAAAGATGAACAGCTGAAACGGACAGCCAACACAAGCTCTCCCATCTTTTTAACTCCTGAGGAGTGCAGTACCAGTAGAGGATAAGAGTTAGTATAAATTCTTTCCAGCTCAAGAGTGGAAAGACGAATCCTTACCTTTCCAATCTTTGAATCCTTAGCTCCAGCCCCTGCTTGAAGATGGCAGTTATCAAAAACCCCCACAGTTAGAACAGTGCATGGATCATAAACTTCCCAAGTGTACTGCTCATTCCACTTTGGATGAACGTTATCAATGCTTGTACTTGTTCTAACCCACTTCTGACCATACTTGGCAACACAGTACGCATCTGTAGTTCCCCGTCCATTATTTGTCTTCATTGGAAGCAAATTCTTTGCACTCAGTATACCCACCTCCAAGATGCCAATATATGGCCTCCATAACTGCTTCGCAGTAGGCTTGAGGTCACTGCTATAGTGTGTAGATTCATCAAGGACATGATAACCACCCTCGAGACAGGCCCTCAAGTTGATTCTACTTGAAAATCTGTTTTCCTTCTTCCTCTGCTCCCCTTCTATTAAATTGTGTCTTTCCAGAGTAAACCACTTGGAGTGCACAGTTGTATATTCCAAACGCCTTTCAATTGTTGTCAAATTAATTATTGTCCTCCCTATCACTTCATCCTTGCCTGGACCTATCCGATCCTCCACTGACAGGATTAATTGTTCTTCGAAGGGTTCTGCTGCAACAAAAAGTAAATCCTCATTCCACATGGGACTTGTGGTTCGAGTTTGAACTGTCTTTGTCTTCAACAATTGATTTCCAAGCTGCACCTTAACACTGACATCAAGGGAACGCCCTTTGTCAGTAGGCAGCAAATCCTGAGCTTCAATAACATTAACCCTTAAATACCATAGCTTTGGAGACATATATACTTTGGATCGAACGTTTGCTACTCGATCACTGTGAACTGTGGCAGCATCAGAATGCCATGCTTCTGAAAATGCTTCATCAGCCTGTGTACCCATCCATACAGCCAACATGAGCTCACCTCTATGCCTAGGATCTCCTTTTTTGTCCTCCAGCTTATACCACTGAGCTGCCAGGGGACTATCTGGACGCACTCTGGTAGGAACCTCATTGAGATCTATAGTGACATGCCCTATAGATTCATCCTTGCCGAATTGTTTGTCCCTCACCACTATCTCAACAGTGGAAGATTGTATCCTGTCCTTCGAGAATGCAAAAACCTGTTTCCACTCTGGATTTGCATTCTTCTCAAAATGCTTGGTGGTGCCTTTGTAGTTCCCAAGCCTGACCTCCGCATAGGGGTCACAAGTCCCGGCGATATCCATAGCCGAGAGACCTCTGGCCTTCACCACTCTAACATAGAGATACTGCATCTGTTCCACCAGATCATAGGTGCTGAAGGTCCTGTCGCTCCTAACCCATCCACCTTCCTTGACTCTTGCATCTCCCAGATGTGGAGAGGTCCCTTTCAATTCACAATCTAAAGGCTGTAAGGGAACGTTGTGTATTATTACTGACTTTGGGTCAGGTCTCTTCTCTGCAACAAATGACATCCCCGGTTGTGATGTCTGCTGTTTATATATTTGCAACTTAGGTTCATCCTTCACCTCCAACACAGGCTTCTCTGTTGCCTCCTGCTTCTCTGGTTTTTCCTCCTTCTCTGTTGCCTCTTGCTTCTCTGTTGCCTCCTGCTTCTCTGTTGCCTCTTGCTTCGCTGGTTTATCTTGCTTCTCTGCTTCCTCCTGCTTCTCTGGTTTCTCCTGCTTCTCTGGTACCTCTTGCTTCTCTGGTTTCTCCTGCTTCTCTATTGCCTCCTGCTTCTCTGTTGCCTCCTGCTTCTCTGCTTCCTCCTGCTTCTCTGTTGCCTCCTGCTTCTCTGGTTTTTCCTGCTTCGCTGGCTTCTCCTCCTCTTTTGTCTCCTGCTTCTCTTGCTTCACCTCCTTCTCCTTCAACTCATTTTGCAGGATTTTTCCTCCTCCTCCTCCACCACCACCCTTCTTTTTCTCTTCCTCCTCAAAAGTATAAATTTTCAATTCAATATCTCCCTTGATAAGAGAAATAATATTCTTCTTCTCCAAGGTAAACTTTTGTACAACCTCTTCACCTTGCTTGACAATATTGCTAACAAGAATTTTCACCTTGCCCAGAAATTTTGTACCAGGAGGACGATTCTTCTTGTGGAACACATTTATTTGAAGAAACTGATTGCGCAAATTGATTGGATTGGGCAGATCAAACATCAATTTCTCATTCCAAACAGGGTTAAGAGTTTTCTCCTCGGTACGAGTTCGACTCCTTCGGTTATCATAGTCTACTTCTACAAAGGGACTCGAAGACCCCTGACCATCCTTGGGCATCAAGTTGTGAGCAGCAACCACCTCAACAACTAGTTTCCTCACTTTACCCATTGTTTAATTACATACAAACATGGACAACAGACATTGCATATGTGTCTCTGCAGAGTATGTGCTTTTATGTACTTGTCTTGGCCTGTGTTCGAGCACCCTCCACCCACGAGCTCTGTTGCAGGACTTTGTTCAAATCATCAGTTAATTGCTGAAAAATACTGAAGAAAATCAGTTGAGTGCTCACACTTACTGAAAAAAACAGTATACTGCTCAAAATTACTGCAAAAACCCAGCTGGGAACTGAATATTACTGCAAATAATTATTTGGGCGCTGAAAACTACTCTTAAAGTCCAGTTGGCTGCTTAAAAGTCCATCAACTGAAATCTAACATTGTACATATAAATTGTCTTGCAAAAGCCTACGACTGTGAGTACTTACCTTGGCCACTGAATGTATTTCAGGACTCTGAGCAGAACTTCAGTTGGTTGGTGAGAAGTGTGCTGATATACGGGAGGATGTTAAAGAGTGTCTTCAACTGAAGATACCCAACAGAGCAACCGATTGGATTCTTCTAAGCTTGAGAACTTAACTATAAAGCTAATGAGATTCAATGTGAGAGGGATGAGGTGAATCGCCAAATAAGTATAAGGCAAAAGCCAAGGAGCACAGAGTAATTTATAGGACAAATAAATTTTCAATAGGTGGTTGGGGGAAGAATTAGACCTGGAATTTAAGGGATCATAACTGAACTTCAAGAATAAATATTTGTTAATGAATAAAAGATCTTCTGAGTTTTTTATTTAAAGGTATGTCTTCTATGACTATTGCTGATGACAGTCAATGGCACTTTGTTTTCCATTGTTTACTTGTGAGTGGTAATTGTGGAGTCCAGCTATGGATGAAATAAAGTTTCTTTTAACGACTGGATTGTCTTGTCACAGCAGCTTTTGCTTTTCTTTTCTTTTTTTTTTTCCTTCTTTCCATTCCTGCTCTGGAAACTGCATTCTCTCACCTTTTATTGTCGCCATTGAAGATTATGTTCGACTTTATTAATGAGGTTAAGGGAGTGGAGGTTTTTCAAGGCATTTGCTTTCAATTCTATAACTGTTATAAAGACTCTTGTTTGTTCCTAACTGTTCTCTGCTACAGAATAATTCTGCCTACATAAAAAACGAAAAACATAAAGAGGTACTCTCTTTTGAATGTACATCTAAGAGATGACTGGTGCATCTTGAAATTGAAATGTTTTTACTACTTTACCACCCTCGCAAAACTAACACAACCATAGGAGCATGAACATTTCAAGGTGTGTGTAAACTAAAAATTAAAAAATTTGCCACGTTTAAATGCTAATATTCTTTGATTTTTAAATTTCTGTTAAGGGTATCAAGTTTTCACAATCCATATTGTAGTTTTGTGTAGTCTCTGGATTCAATTGCGTTGACATTTTTTTCATCAATGTTTCGGATTACACTCCTGAACCATCATCAGAATGGTAGAGAGCAAGCTAAATTTCTGATTTAAGTTTTTTCTCATTATAATCTAAATTAAAGACATAATGAAATATTTCAAAGTATAACTCGGTATAAATTGAAGAATTTGAGAAGACGATGTTCATAGAAATTCTGAAAAAAAAGAAAAGAAATGGGATATGTGGTGTAGTTTATTGGGTATTTTATGTGGCATTGTTTCTTCACTCTAAATTAAAAGGAATAATTAGAGTTTTGATTTCTACTTTTTGAATTCTATGTTAATTAGACTAATTTATATTTGTTCTTGTCATGTCTAGTATAATAGTGTTTTTTATGGTTGCAACCTTATTGACTCAAGTGTAGCCTTGTGCACAACCTTAGTTGCATATATTCACACAACCTATGTTTCATTTAACAATTACCTTCGCACTCAACTCTTCTCAATATGTACTACACAATATCAACAAAACTTTGTGCCATACTATTTCACACATAGCCCTTGCACACACTTGTGTAATGCCACACAATCCAACCATAATACTACACATCATTATTTTGTGGACACCTCTTCTGCATTATTGCACAACACTACTTGCCCATGTAGTACACCCTTACACATGGGCGCACATGTTTTTTATTAGCTCAACACAATACATGTTCATTCAAAACTTGGTGTCGCTTTGTACTACACTACAACTAGCACCATGCAAGCTCGACACGTGATGCCATCCTATCCACATGTAATGTGCACCATACATGCACGACACCTATCTACATATTGTTGAGGGCCTAGCTTATGGTCACTTGGATAAATATCTTGTAAAAGGTACACATAGAGAAGAGTCAACTAGCAACTCTTCTACATGCATAGCATTGTACATATCTTCTTTCATACAATACATTTATAATGCAAATCTTTCATAACTCTTAAATGCACATTTACATGCTAATCTAGGGTTTTAGTTGTATATTCAAAAAATTCTTATAGTTATAGATTACAAGCTAATTAGAATATTTGTCCTACAATCCACCTAAGAAATGGATAATTAGTTTTATAGCTTGAAAATTTTCATTATGCTCATTCAAACACACTCATAGCACCTACATAAAGATTGTGCTCTTGGTTCAATATTTGAGCATTTACGCAAACACTGAGAACATAGTATAATGGCATATGAATGTGCACCTAGGGTTTTAGTAGATATTTAAAAATTAATCAAAGCAACATTAGAAATGCACAACATTCAAAACTCTTTGAACAGTTTAATGATTTTATGACCTGATGTTAGCACAACTCAAACAAGCTACAACACACCACCATAATCCATTCAAGGTTCAAGTCAACCTTAATATTCTAGCATTTGAAGGTAAGATCAATGCCACTATACTATAATATTAGATTCAACAACTTGAATTATATCTCCATCAACAAATTTATTGATTCATAGAGAAATTTCATTTTTAAGCATTCAAACATTCCACTTTAGTACATTATTGGTGGTAAACACTTACCACAACATGATAGAGATAACTAGTCAATCATAACCTAGTATGCCTTTGATAATGCTCTATAAGATTAATAATATCCTCTTAGACATGAAAATGATGAATACATGAAGTTTCAATAAGTGTGCCAACACAAAGAACAAAAATATGAAATCCTACACTAATGAGTTATATTAATACTATGCACACTTATATGAGGACATGTTGGAACACCTCCATATCCTTAAGTGTACATTATTAGATTCTCTCTTCTCATATGGAATATAGAATTCCTTACATTGGACACTTTGGGCCAAACATTTTTCCATGCATCTAAAATTTAGGCCAAGGCAAAGATGAAGTAGCAATGCCTCTACCTGCATAGGAGAACAAATTATGATCTTATATATCATTCCAACCACAATAGAATTATCAACTACCATTACAAATATTCGTCTCCCAAAAAATCTATGCTAGATAGGGACCAAGAGAAATAGCCATAAGGTGAGTCATGGTGCAATCTCCAACACTCTTACTCTTATAGAAACACTGACTATCACACTCAACAAATTCTTATTATGTAGAAACCACCAAACCTTGATGATAGTGAGAAGACTAACCAAGAGGCATAATTCCTCAACACATTGGCCCCAACAAACACTTAAGAAATTGAGCAACTATTCCACAAAAGTGTTCGATCAATGATAAGCTTGTGTATGTCATCATCAATAATAGGTACAAAAACATCATCTCACAAGATATGGTGTAATACCTTAGACTATCCACCAACACACATCAATCCTATACTCTTTGGGATGGCTATAACAAGATGAGAAGATCCAAGTAATAAATTAATATACTTTCAATGATGTTGTTAAGCCTACACACAACACACTTACTTGTAACATTACACCCCTAGAGATATGCAATATTTTTCTTAGCAAGCCATTTGTATATGATAGTGAAGGCATCTACAATGTAAAGCCACAATGCTAGAAATACACATTAACAATAGTTATTTCAACTTATGTGAAATGCCACCACAAGCTAGAATCACAATAGTTTTAGCAAAGTAATACAATAAAATCATTGTGTATACTCAAAAGTCCATACATTTGATGATTTACATAGACACACCTATGCAACCAACACAATATTCTCTCATAACCATGCTTTGTGCCTAGTAGTTACAACAATATTGATTTGACACTATACTAGTACACCAATATGACAAATTATTCATTGATCATGTAGATCTTCTCACACATTACATAGTACAACAAAAAATCACCTTGGTTCCTAGATCTCCTCTTTCAAATGGTTCCATGCACTATAAGCCCTTTTGGGAGAATGAAAAAATAAGATGATTTGGTGTTCATTCTCTTAGCACGTTTTAAGCTCATTTTATCCTTTGCCTTGGACTTTTCCTAATACTAAATTACCAAAATTTTGTATCACACTTTGAATATCCTTGATAATCTGAGACCATGTGTTAAAATTTTTAAAAAATCATCAAGATGTCAATGCAACACGTGGACATTTGCATGATGCACTATCATCCTATAAGAACCTAAAATTCTAAATTTTTATTTCTTGCCCAACTACCTATTGTTTCCTATTATAATGTTTGTTTTTCTGAAAATTACCTTTTCCATTTAAAAGTGACCCTTTAGCTTCCAAGCAACCCACTTGTAAAAAATTCTCTTTGGATTTGGATAACAATCAATGAACCACTCCTCTCTTTAAACTCTCAATGATTTTTTTAATCTTCTTAGTTCTCTTGGCTACATTCTATTGATCATACCCCCATGGTTGAAGCTTGTTAAGTTGCATACGAGTGGATATTCATTGATACTTCCATGTGCTCATTCTTCTCTATATAATGTTGGTAATATTATTTCATTAAGTCATTTTTCTTATTTGAATAAGATTGTAGCTTTCTATATCATTATTTTCAATTTGATAATCTTAGTACTTTCATTTCCTACAAGTTTATTACGCACACTAGTATGTGGCTCCCCGAAGACCAAGGAGTTCTCACTTATAGATTTTTTAATTTATTTTTCTTAATCCTTAATACATGTAAGATAAGAGAACACATTAGTTCTCTTTTTCTATTTGATTTCCCCTAAAGGCCAAAAGACCAAAATCAGGGGCTTGACAATTTGTGTCAAGCTCCTAAGCAATCACAACCATTTTTTATTGTCATAGCTACATGTATTTTAATTAGTCAACCACAAAGAGGTTTTGTTTTCTTTCACATTTTCATTGTCATTTCTTTTTTTCTTCTAAATATTTAGATTAAGTTAATTTTATTTCATATCTATATTCTAGTACCTCCTAGTCTTCTATTTTTCTACCTCAATCTCCTTGTGCGAAAAACTATTTTCTAAGCTAATTTTCTAATTCTTTGGGAATAGTGTATGTCTTGGATGCAAATGTGTGGAGTGGATGACAATGTGGTGTGTGGATATTTGCATAATGCGTAACATTCTAGAAAGCGGGCTCCTTATTTTGGGACCAATTCCTTTCTTTTTTATTTTTGTGACCTTCGATATTCAGTTTTTAAATTATGTAACCTATGTTATTGTACAAAAACATTCATTGTCTCATCTTTATGCTTTAGCTTATTCAAATATTTTATTTTCCAATTTTAAGGCATGTTTGGTTAATTCTAGTGTGATTTTTTCCTTTCTATAATAGCATAGTAGAAAAGCGCATTTCATTGAAAAATAACTAACCTCATCCAAATGTATGTTTCAAAGTGTTTAACTTAGATAACAAAGGGAATTCTTAATTAAATTAATATTTTCGATGATTACATTTTGATGAAATTTTTTAAACTTGTAATCCTCTTTATTTTCTTAGATTTTAACAATGTTGTATCTTTTTCTTCAAGTATTTAGTTCTTTTAATTAAGCCTTTTTTAAAGATGGATTTGACATGCTAGATGAGGCATTAGATGACTTCACTCATGTCCCTTTTCATTCTCAACTTGATAAATAAATTATTTTATTTTTACATTATGTCCTTATCATAATCAAATCGGTACAATATTCATTCATAGTGCTATAAAAGAATTTCAAAAACCAAATATCAATGTGTGTGAGGTCCTTGATTTACCCGAACCTTCTCAGTCTTAGATAATTGTTCAAAGTATTCCTGAAAAACTTCAACCTTCTAATTTATTCATTCACTTTGATCGATCTATATATTGAGCCTATGGCCATTGAATTCCATGCGGTATCGCATATATATAACACTTGTAGGAACAAATAAGTTCCCCATCTTCTTGTTTCTCTTCCTCCTTAAGTACCTATTCTTCCATTGGATCCTTGTCTTCCTATTGAGAATGTTAGGGAGTATGATCTTATTAAGTAACTTCTATCTACTCAAGCTAAGAGATCTCTTTGGGAGCTCATAAAAATTCCTCCTATTATCATAGAATTCTTCAAGAATCCTTGCAGAAGATCTCAATATCATCTTCCACTAAGCCCAATAAAATACTTTCCTTGTTAGAATACATTTATACCAACACTAGTGATATTATGTTTCAAAATTACAAGATTCCTTCTATTGAGGTCCAAAAATAAAAGGAACCCTTTCTTATCATTATTAGAATAAATTCTATTGGAATAAAGCATAACCTTATTGATAATGGTCTTGGTTTCAATGTATGTGGCACTTAGATCTTTTGAACCATATAAATGTTGATACTTCTTGCATTTCTCCTATGATTCCTTTATCAAAATCATTGATAACATTGGTTTCCAAACCATAGGCACTATTACTTTGCCTATTGAGTTAGGCACTATTATAATGCTTACACTAGTCCATGTTATATTGGAAGCTCTTTCCTATAATCTCCTTTTAGGTATATTGTGGATTTATACCATGGGTGCAGTTTTGTCTACCCTCCATCTATTTTTTTTTTTATTTATAAAAATAAAACATCCATAATCAAAGATGATCCAAATCCTCCTCAATATTATCAATATATGGATCTTGTCCATTAGGATATCCCTTCTACATCTTCTTCTCTTCATAATTTCATACCCACTTATTTACCTAAAATAATGCACTATCGCCACCTCTTGTTGATGATGTTGTGCAAGTTCACTATTCTTCTTAGAATGCATGTCATGGTGATGATTGGGGATTCTTTAATTTCACCCCTTTTTATAGGTGAGTACAAAGTAGATCTCTCCCTCTTTTATATTCTAGATTTACATTTTAAACCCTCTACATCACAATATTGTAATCATCTTAATTATAAGTCTTCCTATTCTAAGTCATTTGGTTGTACACCATACATTGAATAAGTTATTTTTGTGGCCTCTCTGATATCTAATTAACTTGGTGTTACTAGGTATACACACAACTCAAAGGACCTCAAAATCCCTAGCTGAATAGTTTACTTTCACAAGAGGGTTGCATTAAATTATTGACCAAGGAGTCATAAAAATTTAGATAGTGCTTGCAAAGTATATGCATTCACAAATTTTATACATCCTACATCAATGGATTATAGGAAAATAAAACATGCAATTACAGTAAAATCTTGAAATTGGAATAAACTGCTAATTCAAAAAACAAGGGAAAACAATGTAAATGACTACCTTTTGCTACAAGTACCTAATGCTTAAGACTGTAACTGTTAACTATTAAACTCCGGTGTCCTAACCTAGCTAATTTATCTAGAGTATGAAACAAAACATTAAAAGTTACAAAATCCAACTCATGAATTACAACACATACATTTAAAATCATATAACTAAAAACTACCAACTGAATTCACAATGCATTATCTAATTTAAAAACAAAACTAAAGTGGTTCAACAGTACCTCAAGTGGCCCTTGCTTGAATTGCTCCTTCCATAGGAATTTATTAAACACTCACTTACTCAACAAGTCATGATATCAAATCAATTCTCTTTATTACATCTTAACAATGAACTATTACACAAAATCCAATGGGAATTTGTTTAAAGATCTTGATCAAATAACATACATCTTATTCATAACACTGTTGTGACTACTTAGTAATGATAGTAATGATAAGAACCAGATAATTAGCTCAATATATCTCCTCCTCGATAAAAGATCCCTCTATATAGGTTCTATGAGGAGTTTCATCATTCCTAGACTAAAAACAAACTTATGAAACAAATGCCTACTCTCCCTAAAAGATAGGAGGAGGACTAAGTTTGAAACAAAAAATAATAACTATATTAAATAGGAGTAGAAAAACCAAATACAAACTCTATTTCCAAGAACTTAACCGCTCATAATAGAAACATGTTCACAAAATAATTTTGTCATAAATCAGTCCTACTACAATTAGACTCCTTATCGTAGCTATCTTATTTGGTGAGTAAGAGTGATATTTAGTGACTCACAGACTTATCAATAAATGATCACCTATTCTTCCTTTTGAAAGTGTCGCGCCCTAGTCGATTGACTTCTTCTATGCAATAATCTACATTCCTTATGTTGCACATTGAGAAACTCGTTGTTGCAGGTCAATAGTTCTTCTTGCTACAAATTTTAGTCTTATTCCTAAGGAATCCTTATCATTAGCAATCATAAATTAAACATAAAATCCTACTAAATTTCATAGAAATTCATGCATTTATATATACATACATATATCAACATAGCATATTTCCATTTCCACATGCTTAAGATTGCTTAAAAGTATATAAATGGTATCAAAGGTTTTGGTAATGTCTTGAAACTTAGTGGAAGGATATGATGAAAAGTATAAAACAGTAAAAAGAAAACTAGCCAATTAGTAGGCCTATCATCCCACCTAACTAAAGCTATTGCTTGTCCCCAACCAGCTTTAAGGTCGAAGGTTATACTACAAGGCCATCTCTTTGAAGTCCACAACACAGTCTAATCCTTTACCCTGTTTCAAATAAGAACCTTGTTGATCTACAATCTTTTCTAGTCTTTTGTTCTCTATTATTGCACCTTCCTCTTGATTCCTCCCTATCTAGTGTGGTATAGGGAATAGGAGGAGAGGAGGATGGAAGGTGAGAGGGAGAGAAGAAATTCCATTCTTGAGGGAAATTGAAATGTACTTGTGTGATCTACCAATTATTGTTGCATAATTATAAACAAAATGAGGCTCCTTGCTCTTAAGTTTTGGCGTAACTTCATTCCATCTACCTTGAGTAAATTTGAATGCTTCTGTTACTATGTTAGCTGCTAGTTCCTTCATTCTTCTATAATCCTTTTCTCTACAATCCATAATTTTGACTCCAACTCCCTTATGCTATAAAAGTTCTAACCACTAGTCTACCACTATATTTGGGTCTACTGCCTCTTCTCTTAACTATAAAGGGAGTGATTTGTCTCTCTCTTGATATTCCTATAAAAACTTCCCCCTTTTATATTCATTTCTAATGTAGGAATCTAGAGCCCTGATCTGAATATCTCCCACAAATATAAGTGGGTTCTAGGCAGTATCACATGAAAAAATCAAATTTTGTTAATAGAATTCACACAATTGATCTTGTATTTATGGGTTATGCCACTGGAAAGTTTGTAAAAACAAAAATATTGTATTCATGGTAATAGGGAGATCACTAATTATTTGATTGAACTGAAAACATAGAATTTTTTCTTGTAAAAATAAAGTATATACCTTGGCAAGAGGCCTACATCTTATGAATTGAATTGTCTTGTTTTCCAGTTCATCAATTTTCACCTTTAATAATTTTATCTTTGTTTCCTACTTCTCACTTGATTTGGTATGTGTGGATATCAATTTTTACTTCTCTTTTTTCCAATATGGGAAAATCCCTTTGTTTTCTTCCATAGCTCAATGCCAAGTGACACAATAGTGGGAACAGTAGGGGTTTTTATGTATCCAATTGAGCTCCTAGGGTCTTGATCTTGTTTATTCTTTTTAATTATGCCAATTTGTGCCTAAAAAAAGGTGAAAAATGTAGGTGGGTTATCAAAATGGGATTGATGAACCACTTAGGGACCTATTTCTCACTCATTTCATTAGGAAATTAGATCCACATAAAGAATTGTCTTACAACCCTTAGGTGAGTCAACTCAAGGTGTGAATCTACAAATTTCCTTATGCTTGAAGGATGGGGGTCAAGTTCAAACAACACTTTGGGGAGAAAAAATAAAAATAGTAAACTAACACCAAAATTCAATCTAACACTTGAAACAACAATTTAAAACTCAATACTGATAGAACCTACAATCAAATTGCAGATCAAAGAAGGGAAAATCTGAGTGTACCTTTCACCAAAAGTCAATTTTTGAAGTTGATTTGGGACTCATTCACCCATGGGCGAATGTGTCGTTTGTTATGACTTTTCTACAACTTTTGGGAGCCTCTGATATATATCTAAATATTCCAATTTGTCCAAGTGGTAGTGCCGAAATGTCAGAAATGAATTATGTAGATGATTTTCTGTGAGATGACAATTTTTATGACAACTTTTGCAACTTTTTCAACTTCTTCAAAATTTCTCTTCTAGAGATCTTCAATCTTTATTTCACCTAAATCTACAAACACAAGATGAGAGGGAAAAATTGTTTATTTTTAGTGAATAGTGTTTTTCCTTGGTCAAACCTTATTTTGGTAATCAAACCTTGAAATGAATAAAATCTTGAAAGAGGGAATGAAAAATGAACAAAGAAATGTTACCACTCAACAAACCCTTAAATAAACCTTGGAATGAAAGTTTATAACTTGCATGAAATGGATCCAATGGATGTGGATCTTGACACTTTGAATCTTTCTTGAAATAGTGCTTTGAATGCCTGATTTGATCATGAAACCTACATCACAATGTTAGCTCCAAAAACATGCATGATGCATGAAGAATTTTATATGAAAATTGGATCTTGATTATTGTAGTAAAAATTTGATAAATTTTCCTTTGAATTCCTTTGATAAAAACTTTAGCTCTTGAAAAATTGCTTTAAAACACTTAGATTGCTTCCTTGAATTTGCTAGGTGAAACAACCTTATATTTATAGATATGTATCCTTAATTTCTCAAAATTCAAATATCACAAGCAAAAATTGAATCACAAATTTGAAAACATTAAAATACCACCAAAAACATAATTTAAATTTAGGTCCTAAGGTTAAGGGAGGATCCACTCGCCCATGGGAGAATGGGTCCTAGGTCCCTAAAACTAGGACACACATTGCTCATTGTGAAGTGTCATATTTAGGCATTAATGAATGTTGGGTTTCCTCTTCATAAAATGTAATAAATAGGCTTGGAAAATGAATTAAAGGGCCAATTAAAGAATAATTAAGCTCAATTAATTAAGGTATCCCTAAATAAGTGTGAAAGTGTAAAGGCGTACACTTTACAACACTAAATTAAGGCACAATTAAGTCCAAATTAAACTAGGAGAGCCCAAACAAGTGAGAAAATGTAAAGGCATACATTTTGCATCACTACATTTATCCCCCACTTTAGTGAGAGGATGACCTTGCGTCAAACTCACACTAAAGTAGAAAATCAAGACATATGTATGCAACAATGACAAGATAGTCAATCATACAATAACAAAGACTTAAAGAAAAGTAAAAACAAAAAGGGCGGATCAAGCCTCAACTATCCAACGTGATGTGGAACACGTCTCAACTATCTATCCAAAAATGTTCACGAGAAGAACTTTGGCTATCCACTATGCAAATAACACACATGCTCACACGAGCTAAGAAACTCTAGCTATCCACTAGGTGAGCCCCGAAGGGTGGAAAATGAGAGAATCTTATTAGGATCCCATGCCATACCAAAGCTCCCTTTGATAACTTCAATAAGGCACCACAAAACAAAAACACAAAAGGGGTGGCAAATGAGAGAATATTATTAGGCTCCCATACCATATCAAAAGTATATCTATGATAACTTCAATAAAGCACCACAAAAAAAAAAAACTTCAAGATTCATAAGGCCTAACAAGTTGTGTTATGCTAATCACCTATGAACAAACAAGGGAAGGCTCCATAGGCAAGCAAAGTGTGTTATGCTTGGTGGCCATGAGAAGGGTTTGAGCTTCACAAGGTTAGCAAGCTATGTTATGCTAAACATTTGTGAATAAAAATGAAAATAAACATGTTCAAAGGGATCTCACTTAGTTCATGTAAGGTCTCTTCTTAGGAAACACCATGCATAATGTCTCCATGAGAGGACAAGTCTAGGATAAAATATTCACAATTTAGGGAATGCAACTCGTAGCATCACCACTAAGAGGAAAGTCATATGCCAAGAAAGGTCACACTCTTGGAGGATATCACACCCAATGACACCACCAAGAAAAAGACACATCACAAGAAGTAAGAAAATCACACAATGAAAGATAAGGAATGCCAAAAATTTCAAAAAATAATAATGCCAATATATGCCACCACTTTATATAAATTTCTAACACCATTGATGTGAGCAATTTACTTTAAAGTAGAAAGTGATCAATTGTGTTAACAAAGAAGACATGATAGCTTACTCAGAAAGCGTTGTGCCAAGCCATATGTTTCCAAATGAAGTTGTCGTGAAAAAGGAGAGAGAGAGGGGTTGCCCCCAAAATGAAATATCACACATAAGGGATCTACGAATTTGGGGTCAATGTCTTTGCTACAATGTTGTTATAAAGCTGAAAAACGTCATCATTCCCCAAATACTCGCAGAACTGGAAGAATGACACATAGAGAGCCAAAACAAAGAAAAATATTTTGGGTCAACATGGAAGAGACCTAAATATCTTAACGCCTTGCATCATCCCCAAAAGGAAAACACAAGACAAAAGAAAATGTAAAGGGTTTACGACATATAGAAGAATGTAGATATAAATAGAGGAATGCCCATGAAGGGATACATCAAACAAATAGTATGGGGAGATCACATTATGCACATGCAATCACACAAACAAAATGAAAAAGAAAACAAAGACAAGATTAGTAACACACATATGAGTCAACCTATAGCAGGCCATTTGTGTCCCAATCTTGTTTAGTATATGTGGAAGGTAGAAAACTAGCCAAAGGTAAAACATCAAGTTCCAAACTAGGACAAGGCTATCTAACCCTTTGCCCCCACTACGTGTAAGAAAATGATGAGCCAAGATGAGTGATGAGAATGAGCTCCTTGCAATAAAGAAAATGATTTTCTATGGATGTAAAGCATGCGATAGTGACTATGCTATGATCTTACAACTATCACATGGCAAGGAGAAAAGTTCATGTATTTTAGTCATGTTGGATCCTTAGGGGATTTAAATTCTTCAATAATTCCTATAGACCATGACAATTATTAGTGTGACATGTCCAAAAAATATATGATAGGCACAATATGGTTCATTTTGATCACTTTGCTATGGTGTTAATTGTTAGGAAAAGGTGGTGTACACCTTGCATAATATATTTAATGTAATTATTGGGGCCACTTTATGTTGCATGTAACATTGGGACATAAGTTAAGTTGCTAAAATGTAATTATTTAATATTGGGGAAAATAAATAAATAAAGTACCCAATATTAAATAAGGGGACATGGTTTTGTAATCTCATGGTTTTAGTCACATGGTTTTGTGTAATACCACTTGGTGGTTTGTGGGAGCTTATTTATATAAAAGCAACCACAAGGGTAGTGATTTATGATGGTCAATTGGTAGGTTAGCTCTGGTTAGCATTTGTGAGGATTTGAAGCATGACATGGGATGTGTGGTTTCATTCTTGTTCACATGGATTGTTTGGAGAGGGCTTGTTGCTTCAATGGTGTTCATGGAGACTTTGAAGATGTATTGTAATCTTTATTGCTAAATAATACATGAGAGATGGATGCTTTTGGAGGCTAGGTTTCTTCCTTTTGAGGGTTTTCCCAGGGTATATTTTGTGTCATATTTTCATAGGTATGTTGTTTATTCTCTTGCATGTGGATTCAAAATACTTAGTTGCATAGATTTCTCTTATGGGTTATGTGGAAATTATCTTTAAATGTCTACAAGTTTCCAACAAGCGGTATTGGATCTTTGGTTGTGGTTGTATAACCCTTGGTTGATAAAAATCTTGTTTAAGTTTGAATCTATGCATTGCATGTGAGAATCAAAGGCATGGCAAGATATGAGGGTTTTGCAGGTTGTTTGTTGCAGATCTAAAGGTTTTGGGTTTGTTGTTTTGATGGGTTGTTCATGGGTTTTGGGTGTGAGGAATTTTGGGTGAAATGGGTTTCTTGGTTTTGCATTCAAGTGGGGGTTTTGTGGGGGAAAAATTACAGATGACCTCTTAGGACAAAATGGACCTCATAATTTGATTTGGGTTGGTTGAGAGACGAGTTTTGATATATAACTCGACCTGTTTCTGTTACTGTGAAAAGTTACAATTTTTTTTCCCATACCGCTATTCAGCGGTACAGACATCAATATAATATTAAATATATATATATATACATATATATGTACATGTATATATACATATATATACATATATACATGTACATATATATACATATATATATATATATATACATATATATGTACATATATATACATATATACATGTATATATATGTATATATATACATATATATATATATACACATATGTATATATACATATATATGTATATATATATATATATATATATATGTATATACATATATACATATATACATATATATGTATACATACATATATATGTATATATGTATATATATATATATACATATATATGTATATATATATATATATATATATATGTATATATACATACATACATATATATATATATATCACCATAAAAAAAAATTCCCTACAAAAATGAAAAACAAATCTGATTAAAAAATCGGCTTTGAAAAGTTTAAATATATATATATATATATATATATATAAAGGGTGGGTGGGGGAGGGGGGCGGAGCGGGCGGGGGGTCGGCCCCCCCTCCTCGTACCTGCTCCTGCAGGTCTGTCAATGACAGTATCGACAGGTATTGTTAGTGGCAGTCTTGTGGGCTATCGCCGACAGTCTGCTAGTATGGCCACCGCCAGGGACCTCCCACCACCCGCCAACTTTTATTAAAAGGTTAATTTAAAAAAAAATAATATATCCTTTGAAAATTTCGCCATGCATGGAGCCCAATGGAAAAAAATTTCCAATGCAAAATTTAAATGAATTTTATAATAATTTCGTGTCTGCCACCCAATGAGTAGTGTCACCTGGGTGGGGCCACCGCCCAACCACCAAGGGTGGCTAAATTTTTTTTGCCTCAGGTGCAAACTAGTGTTTTACTTTGGAGGGGCATAACTTTTGCCTAGTATGTTAGATTTTTGACTTCTTAGGCTCATTGGAAAGCTGACTTAGAGTTGTACACTGTGGTGCTAGGTATTTTCTAATATTTTATAGTTTTGATAGTGTTTTTCTATCTAAAATTCAGGTGTTCATTTTGAGCTTCAAGAGGTGATATTGAGTGCATTTGGATTTTGGACTTCAAATAGTCAATGGAAAGATTGTTTAGGGAACTACATAGTGGATCAGGTTTGGAGTTACTTTGGCATTTTATTTGTTGTTTTATTTATCTGAGCTATTTATGGGTTACTTTGAGTATGGCGATACTATGAGTTTATGGATGATTGGATCTTGGAGATTTGATAAATGATTCATTGTATGCTCAATTGTACATCTCAGATTATTCTCTCATTTGACATGGTTATCAGTATATGGTTGGATTTGTATGTTGCATTGTTGTATCTACAAGTTGTGCAATGTTGTAGGCGGTCTATACTTACATGTTGCATTTATGACTTGGACATGGGTTGTCTTTTCTCATTGTTATTTCAGTGTTGATGCACGTTTAGTTTTGGTGGCTTGGTTTAGTCACTTGGTTTGCTGGTTTTGTTGTCATGTTGAGGAGGTGAGATGGTATTACTAGGTACAGTCATGATGTGAGACCTATGTAGTTGACTATGTTATGCATATATGTGGACATGGTTGGGTTGAGTTGTTGGTACATTTGGTGGTGAACATGGTATCATGGATGTTTCTTGTGCTTTAGAGACTTTGGCATGTTATGATGGTTTATGCAGATGCATTGTTGGTGGTGTTGGATTGGTTCCTAATTATGGTTGTGGTGGTATATCTTCTTGGTATGAGGATCATTGTTTTACTTTTCCTTTTGGGAGCTCTTGTTACATTTGAGTTCTTTGATTGTGTGAGGACCTTTTGGTTGATCATTATTGAGGAGATTGTGATCACAATGTCATGATAGCTTGTTATTTATTGGTTATTCACTATCAATGGGAGCTTTTGATATTGATGGTTTAGTAGTGATGGATATATTTATGATGGTTTGTTGGCAGTTGTAGGTATCTTCTTGGCTTGGAGATTTTGGTTCTACTTGTTGTATTACTGACATTTTAGTTGTGTGTAGAATTGGATGATCTTCATGGAGAGGATCATTGTCATGATTCCATGTGTGACTCAGTATCACAGTTCAGTGGGAGTTTTTGGTAGTGACATGGATGCATCATTTGGTATGGATATCTTCATGTGATTGGAGATATGGTTTCTTGGTTTAGAGTGTTTTGCTATTATGTCATTTTTTACTCTTGATACACGTTTAGAGTTTGGCATGGTACTTGTTTTGTTGAGACCGAGATGTATATATGTTATGGTGCATGTGATCTCCTAGGTGGAGATGGTTAGATCATGGATGTCATGTTTATGTTCCTAATTCTTGATTGGATATATGACATTGACCTTGTGTGGTTCTCTTGGTATTGGGTACATCAAAATTTTCTTGATTATTTCATGATGGTGTTATATTGCATTTGGAGTTTGGCATGGATTGGTTGGTTACAAGTAATCATGGATACTTGGAGACATAGGTGAGGCCTAAGTTCTCTTATGGTTAGAGACATGGGTTGAGATGGTTACTCTTGATGATATTTCAGCAGGAAGTTCGAGGAGCCTACACCTTGGTTGGATGTGAGTTCAACATGGACTTATGAGGAGAGTGTTCTTGGATGAGTCGTGATGACTTGGATATCTTGGAGGAGCATTCCCATTCCCCACTCTTGGTCTTCTCGGTGGTTTCACTTGAGAGGTATTGCTCATTGTTACTTTTAGGTGCTTTATGTTTATGCTTTATCTTCTCATGCATATGGATCTTGAGCTATGGATACATGGTTTTTTGGAGGGTTCATTTGAGGAGTGTTCGCATGTTTATCTCCTTATGAATTGTGATTACATTCATTGATGTTGAGTTTAGGAAATGTTTTGGGTTTATTTCCTTCATTGGGAATGGATTTAGTTTGATATTCTTTGGTTATGAGAGGCTTACATCCATGTTGATTACATGATACATATGTTATTGTTGATCTTGGTGATTGAACGGGTGGGTTTTGTTATGGCTTTTATTTTGGGGTATTGTGGAGGATATCATACTTGACACAGTTGGCATTTGGAGGTGTATGTAGAAGGATTTTCTATAGGTATATGATGTGCAGTGTTTCTCTCTTTGGTCTTGGTTATCTTCTTGGATGTTCAGTTTCACATTACATTGGTTTGGGGTTTGGTTGGAGCTATTGTGATCACTAGCTTGTGGTCATGTGTCTCCACTTATGTTATTGGGTGATGACATGAAGGTTCCTTTATCTTTTTCCTTTGTTGGGTGTGGAGAACTTGGGAGATCTATGGAAACTTGTGGTGAGAGTTCTTACAGGGTATTGGTTTACAAGTTTTTCATATCATTGTGGATGATTCCTTGGTACTACATGATGTAGTTTACACTTTCTATATGATGCTAATTGTATAATGGTAGACTTGTTATGCCTTGATATTTATCATATTTGTATTACCCATGTAGTGGGAGCTCTTGGATGTGTATGCCATTCTTTTATAGGTTTTGCACATGGAGTTTATGATTACAATTTATGGGTGTATATGTTTATGGCATGAGTTTACTATGATTTGTATACCTTGGAGGTATGGATAGTTGGATGTATTCGAACTTGTTGTGAGTGCTATTTCAGCTATGGGTTTGTGTATCTTGATGACTACTAGTGCATATTGTTACCTTTGGATTGTGTGTATGTGTTTGGGATATTGGTTGAGGCAGGACTTATGCTTCGTTGTGACAGATTGTGTGGATTCTCTATTGGATTTCTTCTTATCTTTGTGCATTGGAATGATGGAGGATGAGAGCATTCATGCTTGGGTTGGTGGTCACTTTGATTCTTGTTGCAGGTATCTTGATGGAGCACGTGGAGCACATTGATTCAATGATGGTATATGTGGCTATATGGATTGTTCATTTGATTCATGTATTGAGGTTACTTGTTCCCATTATGCAATGTATACAAAAAGTGGGATTATTTTAGGAAGAGATGTTATACACCTTGCATAATATATTTAATGTAATTATTCTTGGGGCCACTTTATGTTGCATGTAACACTGGGACATAAGTTAAGTTGCTAAAATGTAGTTATTTAATATTGGGAAAAATAAAAAAATAAATTACCTAATATTAAATAAGGGGACATGGTTTTGTAATCTCATGGTTTTAGTCACATAGTTTTGTATAATACCACTTGGTGGTTTTTGGTAGTTTATTTCTATAAAAGCAACCATAAGGGTAGTGGTTTATGATGGTTAATTGGCAGGTTAGCTTTGGTTAGCATTTGTGAGGGTTTGAAGCATGGCATGGGATTTGTGGTTGCATGCTTGTTTATGTGGATTGTTTGGAAAGGTCTTGTTGCTTCAATGGTGTTCATGGAGACTCTAAAGATGTATTGTAATCTTTATTGCTGAATAATACATGAGAGATGGATGCTTTTGGAAGTTGGATTTTTTTCCCTCCCGAGGGTTTTCCTAGGGTATAGCTTGTGTCATATTTTCATAGGTATGTTGTCTATTCTCTTGCATGTGGATTTAGAATACTTAGTTGCATAGATTTATCTTATGGGTTATGTGGAAATTGTCTTTAAATGGCTGTAAGTTTCCAACATTAATCTTTCAGTTTTAGGAGGTAGATTAATTAATCCCCAATGTAAAAGAGTGTAGAAATCATTTTCAGTCTTGGATATCTTCAATAGGCCCTCAAGAGGATCAAACTTATTTTGTTTGTTGGTTTTGGAAATTTGATGTGATTCTTCTTTGGTTTGATATTTGATTGATTTGAAGGTGAAGGATCTAAGGTAACCCTAGGATCCTTATGAGGCATTCGTTGGTTTTTGGAAATGATCTTTTGGAATAAAGCACCTTTCCTATTAAGATTGGTATAATTGTGATTATGGTCATCAATTGGTTCTTCTAACATCATGCATTTCCATTTTTCAAGAAGGAATGCATTAAGAATTGTGTATTATTTTATTGAATCTCTTTCATGCATAGGAAAGGTATTGAAGGTTGGTTGGGGAGAGGGAATTTTTTTTTTAATGATATGGATCAGGATACACATAAACTCTATTCCTTGTTCATGCTTAAGTAGCTTTCTCATGTTCCCTATGATAGGAATGGAATTACTAGCAATATGTTTGGTTCTCACAAAGTCTTGCAAACATTCTAATTCTTTATTGTTCCTTTCTTGTGTTCTCTTGAGAGGCATTAGTAACCATTTTTTTGACATTATGAATATTATTTGTTGGTAGGGAAGTCATGGGAAATGAAGTGTTAAGGATTGTACGATCCATAGTGGGTTGACTAGTGTCAACATTATGAGTGAAAGAGTTAGAAAACCCAAGATTGACTACGAATGGTGTATCGTGGGATGACATGAATCTCGAACTATGTCTCATGATAGTATTGGAAATAGGATACCAAGTTGTGAAGCTCATACAAGTTTTACAAACTTAGTATGCACCCAAAATGGATAAAAGGTAAAATGCAATCAAATAACCTAGAATGTAAAGTGCAATGTAAATATGTAAAAACAATTTACAAATTCAAACAAGATAATTTTCTGATTATGCTAAGTAAAAACCTAAAAATGATGTCTTGTAAATGGAATTTTGAATTCACACAATGCACCAAATTTATCAAATGAAGCTTAATATGATCAATTTTAGATAATAAAATTTTTGCAAACTATAACAACAAAACATAATACAAAAATAGAGATTTTAATGCCTAAAAATGTAGGAAAAAGCCTTGATCAGGGACTCATTTTCCCATGGGTGAATGGGTCCTAGCTGAGGCTTTTAAAAAATGAAGTTACATTTTTTTGAGTTGATTCTTATGGCTTTCAGATTCTGGACTGAGACAGATGGTTGCAGTTTGAAATTTTTGTAAATTTAAGTGTAAATGAAAATGCAAAATAATGCTAAATGACAAACTAGGAGATCTAATTTGATATAAAATTTTGATTCAATTTTGTAATGCAAATGAATGATGATGCAATACTATGTAAATGCTTTGCAAAATAACTTATTTTTTGTATTTTCCAAATTTTAAGAGATGCAAAAATGTAATTCTAAAACCCTAAATGAGATGCAAAAAAATGCAAGTTAAGTAACCCTAAATGAGATTGAATTCAATACAATGCAATGCACATGAATGAAAATCCTAGATCTAGGGCTGAAATAGACTCCAAAATTAGAAAGATACAATGCTCAAAAGTTGGGTTCACTAAAATGAAAAAGGTGAAAAATGTAGGTGGGTTATCAAAATGGGATTGATTAACCACTTATGGACCTATTTCTCACTCATTTCATTAGGAAATGAGATCTACACAAAGAATTGTCTTACAACCCTTAGGTGAGTCAACTCAAGATGTGAATCTACAAATTTCCTTATGCTTGAAGGAAAAGGGTCAAGGTCAAACAACACTTTGGGGATAAAAACTAAAAATTAGTAAACTAACAACAAAATGCAATCTAACACTTGAAAAACTAATTTTAAACTCAATACTGACAGAACCTATAATCAAATTACAGATCAAAAAAGGGCATATTTGAGTGTACCTTTCACCAAAAGTCAATTTTTGAAGCTAATCTTGGACTCATTCTCCCATGGGTGAATGTGAACTTTGTTAGGGTTTTTCTGTAACTTTCAAAAGCCTCTAATATAGATATGAATCTTCCAATTTGTCCAAGTGGCAGTGTCGAAATGTCTAAAATGAATTTTGTAGATGAGTTTCTATGAGATGACAAATTTTATGACAACTTTTGCAACTTTTTCAACTTCTTCAAATTTTCTCTTTAAGATATCTTCAAGCTTTCTTCCACCTAAATCTACAAACAAAAGATGAGAGGGAAAAAATGTTTGTTTTTAGTGAATGGGGAATTGCCTTGGTCAAACCCCATTTTGGTAATCAAACCTTGATAAGAATAAAATCATGAAAGAGGGAATGAAGAATGAACAAAGTAATGTTATTTTTGCAAAAATTTCACCTACAACTCAATTTGGGGGACCTGAAGCAGTTCATTTCCATTTTAAGGTGAAAATTTTTAATATATTTCTGCCATGCTTAACCATTGCATATTAAAGTTTAAAAGGAAAAGTACAATTTTTATTGTGCAATGTGTTACAACAGAAAAGAAAGAATTCAGTTTTGTCATTGAATGTTTTGCAGCATAGAGGAGAATACAAGAATTATAAGAGGTTGCTTCGTTCATTTTGCAATGCTTTCATTCATTTTACAATTTTCATTTATTTTGCAATAGAGATATACACAAAGTTGTACAAGTGTTGCATTCATATTCATTGGAAAGAAAGGAGTAATCAAATGTCCCACACAAGCTGTGGGAGTAGCTGAACCAATACAACATAAGGAATATAATATGCATCTAATGATAAAGAAATGAAAAGAAGCATATAAGAAAAGACATATCAATCATTTCCTGATTAAAGTATTGAGTTGTTCTTCATTGCAGCTTGCTCCTCCTCACTCTCGATCTTTGAGTGAACCTGCATCATGATAAGAAGAGCTGTTAGAGATCTAGATATAAGTCTTCCTATGTGCCCTATCGAGAAAATATAGTACATTTCCTATGACACATTGAATTGGTTGAAAAAACATCAAATGTATACAAGAGAGCTTGAAAGATAAAATATTATAGGGGCATTGAGCCTCATTATTTTTAATCTAACATGTTTGTTCACTATGCAGGTATAGGAGAAATCATGTTGCTGATACATTTTTTAAGACATCATAAAATGTGGTGCAAAAATGGGCTCCCAAAAGGGTTGAGCCCAACATGCTTCCCTTAATTCTCAAAAGGGGAAATGAGATAGGAATTTATATTCATAATGCTCAAATAGAAACATTTTTAGATGGAGTAACTCATAAAGTGAATGCAAGAGCCTCAGACTCATTGCTCATTCATGACAATCAATTCAAAGAGAAATGAAGTGAAAATCATAAATGAGCAATGAACTCATTTGAGTGCCTAAATTAAGTGCAGAATAGAATAAAATGCATCATTTTCCTATTGAACTTTTTTTGTTGCTATCAAGAGTTCATTTGCTGCCATGTAACATTTTATTGTTGCTAATTATGTTGTTTGAAGTGTTCACATTGAGAAGGCAACAAAGAAAGTATTTTTTCTTATGTTGATTCTAATATTAATGCCAACATGGAGGATTCATCATAAATATGTTTCATTAAGGTACCTTACAAACAATGCTTACATATAAGGGGCAAGAAGAGTACATGGTTCACAAAAGTACTAAGGTGGAATGGTCATGAATCATTCATTACACAACTCCTAATGATGGGGCAGCGATCATCTGCTTTATCAAGAGTGAAGGGAGTTAAAGGTATTGAAAGTGCAAAAGTAAGCAACAATAAAGTGAGATTGATTAAGTCATAACATGGAAGATGGATGAAGCTCATCATAAATCTGGGTATGCAAGTTTGAATGAGGCAATAAATTTTGCATATAGGAAAGCATCATAAAGGAATGTTATTCATGATTCATTGTTTCATTACTTTGATATGGTTCAACCTTGAAAGAGAACACAAAAATTGAGGGTTTGTAATTGGGTGTTTGATGCTTCTAAAGAAACAAGATGGTGAAAGGAAGTATTGTTTTGCACATTTTTAGAATACAAAAGTGAACTTAAATCTACAGTGGTGGAGCCTCAAAATACCTATAGTTGCATTTGTTTTCCAAATGCAAAACATGCTGTAAGAAACACCCAGTGCAGTAAATGAGGGAAATTAACAAAATCCCTTCATTCTTTTCTTTGTAGAATGAAAAATGTAAATACACTAGCAGCCATGAAGGATTTTGAGAGAGAATGCAAGTGAAAGAAACTCGAAAGGTGCTTTGAAGTGTAAACCCATAATGAAATAGAAATGATTTTCATTTCTATTGAAAAAGTAAACAATTGTATTTCTTTCTATCATATTCAGGAGCAACAAAGAATACATTTCTCAAAAGCATCAAACTGAGCTAGGGTTTCAAATATAATGATTTTGTAGTTTGATGGTGAGGTCGAGCCTAAGTTGTCTATGTTTTCCATGAAATAGAAAGCCATGACTGAGGTTTTTTTAAAACCCATTTCTCTGAAAACATAAAGAAGATGCAAATATAGAAAAAATGAAGAAGCTTGAGCTTGTACAAAATTTTAGAGATACCCAAAAGCTTGAAAGGCCACGACCTTGTATGGAGAAAGATATTTTATTTATCTCAAAAATAAATGAGCAATATGCACCACATTCATAAAAATGAGAAAAATCAATTTGTGTTCTCATGGCCACAACCTGGGAAGTCTCTTTTTGTCTCACAAATTGCCAAGCCCACAAGGGTTTATTTAAGAAATTATATATATAGAAAAATGGAGAAACTCTCATACTTTCTTTGAAGATAAGAAGACTGAGAATGTCTTGTGAAGCTGCTACCATAAAATAAATAAAAGCCTCATAAGTGAAAGGAATCATGGGTCTAGCATATAGAAACTTACTTTCAAAACGCAAATAAACAAATAAAATTTGTTATTTTGTTCATAATGAGCTCAAATCGAGCTTATTTTTGCAAGGAAATAAGAGATAAATGCAAAGTACAAAGCTTACCCATTGTTTGTTGTAGAAGAATACATTGTAATGCTCAAAGAAATGAGCTCCAAAAATTCAATAATGGCGGCCTCAAAATGAGGGAAGATGTTGAAAAAATGGAAAACAAGAGAAAATACATTAGAAAATATGTCATGGTTGTGGCTAGGAGGGCCAAAAATGCACTCGAAATGAAGGTCAATATTTAGTATTGCAACAAAATAAACTTATCTCTGTATTCTTTTCTGAAGATCTTTATGGAAATCTCTCAAAAGAAGCAATAAATTGCAAATTGTGAGCTCAAAACCCTAATGGTGGCAGCGACTTGGGCAGAGCCATTTTCTTCAAAGTGATCAATGTGAAAATGAGGCCGAAAAGTGAGGGCTTGAAAGTTTTGATTTAGGGTTTTCATGCTTTACCCTAATTCGAGTTGTGATTTTATCACATCAAATTAAACATCAAAATGCCTTCACTAATACCCTATGGCATTATGTTTTAAACATGTATTACAAGCCTAGGTCACTTAATGCCTTGTTTCTTTTCTTGAATTTTGGAGGAAAATCACATAGTCGATGCCTTTGAGTTTTTTATGATTTTTTCCTAAGTCTTGAACACCCTAGGGTCCCCTTATGACTTTTGAGTAAACATCATGTGATTGGTGATGAGTTCAATTTAAGTCTCAATTTTGATAGAGTTTATTATCCATTTGCTATAGTTCTCATAGACTTTGATACTTGGATGTTGACCTTTTTATGATATTTCCTCAAAACCGTAGACATTGGGCATAAGCTTATTTTTGTAATCTTTAAAGACATTGACATGCTATATGAACTATTTATGTTAATTTTACATGTGGATTAATGAATGTTACTTTAATATAGTTACAGATATGCAATTGTTGTGCTTACTAATATTGTTATGCAGATATAATTATAAGCCTACAAAATTGAGGAAGATTCTACTAGCTGGTCATTCGCTATGAAGGTCAACAAGGTGATTGTTCAAAGTTCAATGGAGGGAAGACTCTTAGAAAGAGGGAAATTACTAGTTTAAATCAAGTAATTGTAACTGCCTTGTAAATGGTCTTAATTATTTGTTGAGTGAATATAGGAGTTACTGTTGTGCTAGATCTGTGGTAAGGAAAACATGCTTGACCAGATTCCAGGCAAGGAAAACATGCTTGACCAGATTCCAGGCATGCATAACCTCCTCTCCACTTTTTATGCTTTCCCTAAAGTGGCATCCTCCTAATCTGTTGGAGTTGACCACCTTGCTAGGTAGTTAGTATTTCTTCTCATAAATAGGACTCGAATGCTCCTTTTCAGGAGGTTGATTGATCTAATGATGTACTCACATTCTTATTTTTTCAGTAATATAGTTATGTTGCTCGATTGTACTCATGCTTTCCAATGAATAAAATGAAGTTATAAGTTTGTGCATCTGAGTTCACAATTTTTTTAAGGGATACTCATCCAAGGGGTCCCACTTGGTGAGCATTCCATCCTTTAGTTTAGTTATTACTTTCTACTCAACAATTAGTTAAGAATCTGACACTGTCTATTCCTTCAACCACTAGAATTCTATTCTATGACTATTCCTACAATTAAAGAAGACATAGTAGTTTCGTGTTTGTTTGCTTAGATTTTCATTTCTGTTATGCATTTCAAATTAGTGTAGTTTTTGGTTGGTGCTCAACACTTATATTACTTCTTTCCAAGCAATTTACTTTCAACATTATGTCTTTCTTAGCTTTAGGATGAATATGGCTACTTTGGATTCCTAGTGCACATACTGTGTTGACCCATTTCAAGTCTACATCCCTATGTTGAAAAGTTAAATGCACCTTCATGATGGTTGAGATAGCTATTCAGATTAGATGTTCAATCTCTGAATCACAGTTGTAAGGGCTTAGTTGTTAAATCATTGTAGGAGGCCAACATTTTTGGCATTGTTGTCGGGGATGGTGTCAAACTAGGGAGTTCTTTGGAGTCATGGATAGTTTTTTTCTTGTTGTAGTATTTCTAAAGTTTGTTCTTATTATACCCCTCATTTAGGAAAGTAATGATCCCCTATTCTTTTTCCAATTATTTGTGTGAGCTGGCTGATAGTGAGTTGATACCGTATGATAGAGGAAGGAGGAGAGATGCTCATGGGATATTCCTTGCTAATAAACCTAATCCATTCTAGCTAGTTGAGCATCAAAATCTTCCAAGAGAAGAAGAAGAAGAGCCACACACCTTTGTTGATGCATTTCCTAATCTGACCAGTTCTAAAATTTCCTCTGAAGACCAAAATCAGATTAAGAATCCCTTTGCTTTGGAACTACATTAGGCAGGAATGGGTAATGCAAATAGAAATAGACCCAACCAACCAACTTTTCCTTTTCCCATTGCTCATCAGAATGAAGTTGACAACCTCAAGAATATTTTTGCTTCAGTTCTTCCAAATTTCCATGGACTTGTCACAGAAGATCCTGATACTTTCTTGTTCGAGTTTGATAGAATCTGCAGGAGTTATGACTATACCACTAATGCCCATAGGATTAAGCTATTCCCTACCACCTTGAAAGAAGCTGCATTAAGATGGTTTATGAGCCTAGGAATAAATACTATGGAGACTTGGGAGAACATGAAGACAAAGTTCCTTGATAATTACAAGGAATATTGTAGGGGCAGTGACATGAGGGGAGATGACATTTTTAGGATGAAACAAAAGGAAGATGAGAGCTTGGAGGATTACATTTCAAGGTTTTTGTTTTGCCTACAGAAATATCCACACCATACACTTAATGAAGAATCACAAAAGATGTTTTTCCTAAGAGGAATTAATGAAAACTGCACTGATGCCTTAGACCTGATGGGAGGAGGTATCACCCAAGTTCCTTTGGAGGATATCAAGAAGATATGTCAGAACTATTCTAAGGCAGCTTCAAAGAAAGGGAGAGCTTACCAATCCTCTATGGGTAAGTCATCTACCAGTGGAGTTTCAAGGATGGAGATTACTCACTTGATGGTAGACTTCAAGAAAGACATCATAAAAAATCTGGCTACTCAACTGGATACACTTTAGGCCAAGAAGAAACAAGAGGAGGCAAAGGCAATGTTGGTAGAGTATTTCCCTCATTGCAAATAAAAGAAGAAGGACTGCAAATGCAAGATAGTAGCTAATATTGACAGTAAGTAGATTCCACCTGAGTTCAAGCCAATCCAAGGTGAAGATGACCAAGTCTAATACATTGCACAAAGGAGGAAATGGGATCCAAGACAAGGTATTCCACCAGATCCAATCTCTTTTGTTGGGCCATATTTCAATTCTTATTCTTCTAGTAACCAATGGCAACCCCCATATCCATCAAATTATGGAGGATATCGACCACAACCTTGGAATAACCCACCAAATATCTGGCCCAATCACCAAAACTCTCCACCCTAGTGGAAACAACCTCAGGGGAATTGGCAATAGTTTCAAATAAATTGGCATCCACCCCTAGGAAATTGGTAGCCACCCCTAGGGAATTGGCAACAAACATCTCAATGGAGGGGAGGACAACAATGGCCAAACTAGACAACTAGTTACATGCATCCACCTTCTCAGCCCCAACAACCTACTATAATGCCTCCTCTTACTAGTTCAAGTTAAAATACACCTAAACCTACTCAACTACTAGCTCAACCCACACCTAACTCATATAACAAACCACAACGACAACCAATATACTTTGCTAATCCAAATCAATTCCCTGCATATGTTGTGAGTGTAAGTCACATCCACTTGCGTTAAGGAACTAATTTTCTAGCTCCTTCCACACCCATTATCATTAAGCTTCCTATGGAAGAAGAGGAACCTCTGAATTCCCCCATTCAACCAAGTGTACCTAAAAATCCTGAACCAGTCCCAGTCAAGCAGACTGAGCAAGAACCACCATTTCCCCAGAGGTTGGAAATTGTGAAACAAAAGGAAGAGAAGGAGGAACCAACCTTTGACATTTTAGATCAGTTGAAGCATATATGTGTCCAAATACCTCTATTTCAGGCCATAAAAGATGTTCCTATATATGGAAAAGCAATTAAGGAAGCATGCCTTAAGAAGCCAGGAAGGAAGAAGAAAGGCCCCACTATGGTTCATGTGGTGGGATAGCTGGCTGGCATCATGCTTGGGAAAGTGACTGTTCCCAAATATAATGATCCAGGGAGTCTTGTGGTAGGATTTGTTTTAAATGGGATCCAAATAAGGAATGCTATGATTGATTTGGGAGCAACAATAAATATAGTGACCAAGGATATCCTAGAACAACTAAATGTTGCAAGCATGAGACCTACTCCTACTGTCTTGCAGCTTGCTGATAGTTCCACTATTAAACTTGATGGTATAGTAGAGGAACCAATGGTAACTCTAAACTCTTGGGAGTACCCAACAAACTTCATGATTCTTTCTCCTAAAGCTACACTAGGCGGGTACCCCATTATTCTAGGAAGGCCATGGTTAGCAACAACAAATTCCTATATTGGATGTTGGACATGAGACATGACCATTTCTTATGGAAAGAGCACCAAAAATCTTGTTCTCTACCCTCTTGCTTAGCCATCCCATGATATGGATCACCCCATATGGCCACATGTTGGTGAAGAGGCCGAGGAGGTCAATTTTGTGGCACAACTTATGATGTTAGGTAGGAGTTCTTTCATGCAGCTTCAAGATGAAGATGAAGTAATGTATAACATAATTCAAAACCATTATGAGGTGCAGGAAGACTTATCCTCTCATACATCTAATCTTGTTGATCCAGTAAAGACACTTATGTCCACTCTTCTTGCAACAACAGGTATGTCTCATACATTGCTACCACATGAACTCAAGGTATCGAGCATTAGTGAAGCAACTATGGTAGAGATAAATACAAAAGTGCAACAAAAATTCTTGCAACAACAGGTATGTCTCATACATTGCTGCCACATGAACTCAAGGTACCAAGCATTAGTGAAGCAGCTATGGTAGAGATAACTACACAAGTGCAAGTGTCAAAAGGACAATATCTAAATACTAACAACAAACTGAGTGAAGAACAACAATTTTCATTGAAAAAATTACTAGGAACCCACCAACATGCATTTGCATGAGACTATCATGATATGAAGGGATTGGACCCTAAGCTTTGCACTCATAGGATTTACATTAGAGATGATAGTACACTAGTGAGGCAACCACAAAGAAGAATTAACCCTGCATTAAGAGAAATTGTAAAAGGAGAACTACATAAATTGTTGGATGCAAGATTCATCTACCCCATTTCAGATAGCTAGTGGGTGTCCCCATTAGTGATTGTGCCCAAAAAGGGAGGGAAGTGGCGAGTTTGTGTTGATTATAGGGAACTCGATGCTGCTACCAAAAAGGACCATTTTCCCCTTCCTTTCATAGAACAAGTTTTAGATTCACTTGCAGGAAAGTAGTACTTTTCTTTTCTAGATGGATTCAATGGCTATAACCAGATCCAAATTGCACCCAAGGACTAGGAGAAGACTAAATTTACCTATCCATGAGGGACCTATTCCTACTCAGTACTTCCATTTTTCTTATGCAATGCACCTACAACTTTTTAGAGGGTAGTCATTAGCATATTTTCAGACATCTCTCATGATTGCATGGAAATTTATATGGATGACTTTACCACCTATGGTGCTAATTTCAATGAAGCTTTGAAAAATATTTGGAGAGTCTTAAAGAGATGTGAAGAACATAATCTGTCTTTAAATAGTGAAAAGTGCTTCACGATGATGCAGGAAGGTGTAGTCCTTGGCCACTACATCTCTCACAAAGGAATTCAAGTAGATCCTGCCAAGATTGAGGTGGTCACTAATCTTCTCATACCTCCAAAACAAAAAGATGTTAGGAGTTTCTTAGGAAATGCAGGTTACTATAGGAAGCTCATCAAAGACTTCAGCAAAATGGAAACACCATTGTACAATCTCCTAACTAAAGATGTTGAATTCCAATGGACAAAAGACTGTGACAAGGCATTTTTTGACTTGAAAGAAACTTTAACTCATGCTCCTATACTCAAGGGTCCTAATTGGGAGCTTCCTTTTCACATTCATATAGATGCATTAGACTATGCTATAGGAGTAGTCTTAGGACAAAAAGAAGGAGATATTGAAAATGCTATTTATTTTGTCAGTAAAAATCTATAGGGAGTTGAATTCAACTATACAATGACAAAAAAAATGTTGGCAGTTGTCTATGCCCTTAAAAAATTTAGGCACTACATAACAGGATATTAGATCTTTGTGCACACCAACCATGCAGCCATTAGGTACCTCATGAATAAACCCCTTATATCAGGTAAGCTAGAAAGATGGTTATTGTTGATGTGGGAGTTTGACATAACCATTTTTGATAAACCAGGGAAGGCCAATGTTGTTGCAGACTTTCTTTCAAGGCTGACTACATCAAAGGGCAATCAAGTCATTGATGACTCTTTCCCTGATGAACACTTATTTTCCATTAGTGTGCATACACCCTGTTATGCTAACATAGCTAATTTTCTGGTCACAGGGAGAGTTCCTCCTCATTTCTCTCCAAAAGAGAGAAGGGTGCTCATTGAAAAATATTTTCCTTTCTCATAGATTGTTGGATGTTTGTTCTACACTGGACCAGACCATGTCATTATGAGATGTGTGAGGGAAGATGAGACATATGATATTTTACATGCATGTCACAATGAACCCTGTGGAGGGAATTTTGTAGCCAAGAGGATAACAGTGAAGATTTTGAACATAGGATATTATTGGCCCACACTCCACAAGGATGTAGGGAAATATACAAGGAAGTGTGATAGATTCTAGAGGATTGACTGGCCAACCAAATCTGATGAGATTCCCCTTTACCCCTAGGTAGTAATCACTCCATTTGACAAATGGGGATTGGATTTTGTAGGACCCATAGATCCTCCATCAAATGGTAAATCCTATTTCTTAATATGCACCGATTATTTGACCAAGTGGGTAGAAGTTAAGGCCATGAAACATGCAAGAGATAATAAGGTTGCAAAATTTCTTTATGAAGAAATTTTCACATGGCATGGGGTTCCAAGAGAGATAGTGACTGATCAAGGGGCTCAATTCATTTCAACCCTTGTTACAACACTAGTCAATGAGTACAATATAACACACATGAAGTCTACTCCTTATCACCCCCAGGACAATGGCTAAGTTGAGGTGACTAATAGGGAAATTGAAGCCATTATGACCAAAACAGTGGCTATCCATTGAAAGGATTGGGAAAATAGGCTGCCAAAAGTTGTTTGGGCCTATAAGACAACCCAGAAAACAACCATAGGTTTCACTCCTTTTGAGTTGTTGTATGGAAAGATAGCTATGATGCCCATTGAATTTGAGCATAAGACTCTTAGGACTGCAATAGACTTGGGGATGGATATCTCTGAGGCACAAAGGGACAAAATCATGCAGCTGAATGCTTTGGATTAGATGAGGAAGGCAACCTTACACCACATAGAGGTAGTGCAGAATCAAAGAATAAAGTGGCATGACAAATTCATCAAGGACAAGAAATTCTAGCTAGGTGATTGGACACTGCTCTACAACTCAAGGTATTAGGATAATGCAGGAAAATTGCAGACATGGTGGCTAGGACCATATGAGGTTGTTGAAGTCTTCCCCAATGGTATGGTTCAACTCACCACCATTGACCTTGTCATATTTAAGTTGCTTGTCAACGGTCATCACCTCAGGCTATATCACAAGCCAAATTCCAAGGAGGAATTCTTGCAGCAATTCACTCAACATGCAACACCCAAACTTCTTGTGTTGAAGGAAGCAAACCTAGTGTCCCTCCTTCTGGCTAACTAAGGTATGTAACTTGTCATAATAAAGACTTCCACTTTTGTGGGAGTCCACTTCTTCATTCATTCACCCATCTGCCCATCCATTTCCACCTTTCTCTCTCTTCCCTCACTCCTCCATAACTTCACTTCATTCCACTCCACTTTCATTAATTGCTCAACTAACTTCTTAAAAGGTGACCGATACTTTCTCCATAATCTTTGCGATAGATCTTCTAAGAATTTAGGTATGTGTGCATCAATTTGTTATATCTTAATTGTCTTGTAGTACATTCATTTAATTATTGTACATTAATATAAACGTTCTCCATAGCATGTCATTATTCCCTGCCCCTGTCAAATCATCATTACTACCACACATGTGAGGAAATATGCTCAAATTTAGGTTGGGGGGAAGTGTGAATACCATGTCCACATGTTAGTCCATGTTAGTTCACGTTAGCAAAGTTTAAATTGAGCCAATTTAAATTTTGAGCGAAATGATAACTCGCATGTGTGAGATGGCATCAATCACCACCATTTTTCTCGATCATAGCCTTCATTTATTACTCATTTACTACCTTTATTGCTCCTATCATAATCCTAAGTCGCCAAAAAGGTAAAATTAAGACAACACTGGCATTGGGAATTTAGCAGCATTGTAGGAAGGAGAAGTTTAGATTTCAAACAAAGATTGTAGGAAGGGAAACCTTGTAGAGTGATTGTTTAATTGCAAATAGTTGAACAATGGGAGGTGGGTTAATTTGAAAGGAACCCACGGTTCATGATGTGTTAATGTAGGATGCACCTTGCTAGGCCAAGTTCAGAAATTGCAGGTGGTTAGATTATTTCTTGAAGCTGAACGGTTATAATGAAGACGTTGCGTTGGAATTTTCCTAGACATTTTCTAAAGGAAAGGCCACGATAAAAGGGTTGGAGGTAATGACTACTAAAGAAAGGATTGCAAAAGTTACAAGGTTTCCTACCAACAGTGAACATTACCCTGCTACCAGAAATGCCAGGTCAACTAGGGGTAGATTTATAGAACCTAGTGACCCTCCATTGAGTGTGGATAAGCAAGGTACGAAGAGAACCCCTCTAATTGAGCCATGGAAGCAAGTAGCTATTTATGTTGTGAAGTACATTACCTACGAAGGTTTTCACTCAAACCTACATTCTATGCACTTCAAACTCTTGAATTATATGAGGCATGGGAGAAGAATGAATGTGCCAAACATGCTATACCACCTTCTTTCAATCATGGCGGTCAAGACCCAAAAAGGTAGGGATGATTCCGTTTCCCACCATTGTCTGATCAAATTATGAGTTGAGAAGTCTTTGCATGATGTGTCTGACATGAATTGGGAAGAATTCTTAAATATTGAGCAAATTAGACTAGAGCATTTGTGACCTAGGGTTTTGCCTCCACCTCATAGGATTGGAAGGAGAGTGAGTTTTGTTGAAGCCACTCCTAGAACCTCAACTTCTGGTGCAAGCCCTAGTGTAAACCCTCCTGTAGTTGAATAAACTATAGAGATTAGTTCTTCTGAGATAGAACATTCAGACAAAGAAAGTTCCTCTTCATATTTTGATGATGATGTCCCTCTTGGCATTCTAATTCAAACTAGGGCACAAAAGAAAGAGGCAGAAATGAGGAAGGGAAAATCCATAAAGAAAATGACAGAAAAGAAAGTGCCAAGCTCTAAGAAATAAAAGGTTGACATTGCTCTTCCTGTAGTCGAAGAGAAACATGAGATCCCTCTTAGAAAAAGAAGACCAGTTGGACCAGCCACTAGTATGTCTCTGTAGGAAAGCCCTAGGACTAGAGAAACATCATGGGAGGACAAAGAAGCCCCAATGGGGTAGGTGAATGTTGAGGAAAAGGACATATTTGAGGAAGCAACAAATATAATGTTAGTAGAGCTTGTTGCCATCACTGAACAAGTTGAAAGTCAAGAGTATGGGGAAAATCAAGAGCTCTTGCAATAAGAGAAGAAGCAAGAGTTCTTGCAGCAAGAGCAAGAGCCAAAACTGGGAGAACAGTTAGTACCCTTGCAGCCAAAATTGGCTAAACAAACAAAATCCCTGCAGCTAGAGCCATATGAAGAGCAAGCATCAGTGCCAGGAAAAAAATTGGTAGAAATACATAAGCCCTCTGATTTTTCAATGCACATGGTAGCCATGGACTTATGGAGAGAGATGAAAAGGAGGGAAGAGGAATGGAAAGAGGAGAAACATAGGCTAAAGAAGGAAATTCAAAAAAGAGATGAAGAGATTGAAGATAAGAATGCAAAAATTGTTGCTTTAAAGGAGAAGGTGGACAATATGGCAGCCTTAGTACCTCAGATATTAGAGTGCAGGACTCCTCTAAGGGTCTATTCTCTATATTTGAAGGAGAAGAATCTTTATTTTAAACTAGAAAGGATTATCTCAAGTTTGAATCCCTCCATTGAGACTCCTCTCAAAAAAATTTAGGTTTATCGGATTGCTCCTCCTAAAATGAATAATTTGTTGTGTGAATTCTATTTTCATAATTATGTTGTGACCCAAGATCATGATTGGAATCCATTTTTGTATGTTGGAGATGTCCAATTAAGGGCATTTATGTCCTAGATACAAAATGAAATTAGTTGGGGACAACAGTTTAGGGCTTATAGGCAAATAGAATCCCACACTCCCTTATCCATTAGGGCTAAATCTAGGAATCCAGGGGACATTTTCAGTGATTGACACATAATTATTTACTGACCAAGCTATGGCAGTAGGATTCTACCTAAGAGAGAATCAGTTTACAAAGAATATGAGGAGGTAGCAAAAACCACATGAGAATTTGTAAAGGTATATTTGACACAGAGGTGGAATAGTCTGACTGATGAGTTAAAACAAGTCGAGCCTCACTCTCTGTAGAACTATATTGCAACATGTAAAATAGTTGATAGATATATACAAATTGGAAGGTAAAAGGGACAATTTTGGCTTCCATTAAAATTTCAGCAACCTATCCTATAATGGCCTGTGCCAAATTTTAGGTATTTCCAGTATGATATAGTTGCAGAGAGACAAAGATGGAGCAGGTTGGACAGACAACGAGGGTTCTATTGGGACCCTAATTCACACACTACAAGAACTAGTGTAGGAAAATTGGCAGTTGCAAATTTTAGGGCATTAACTTAGCAAAAGAACAACACTTCCTCTGCTAGAGGACCAACAAAGCCTTAGGTTGGGGGGAGTGATGAGTCTAGTTTATGACTCAATTTTGATAGAGTTTATTATCCATTTGTTGTAGTTTTCATAGACTTTGATACTTGGACGTTGACCTTTTCATGATATTTCCTCAAAAACATAGACATTGGGCATAAGCTTATTTTTGTAATCTTTAAAGACATTGACATGCTATATGAACTATCTATGTTAATTTTACATGTGGATTAATGAATGTTACTTTAAGATGGTTACAAATATGCAATTGTTGTGCGTACTAATATTGTTATGCAGAAATAATTAGAAGCCTACAAAATTGAGGAAGATTCTACCAGCTAATCATTTTCCATGAAGGTCAACAAGGTGATCATTCAAAGGTCAATGGAGGGAAGATTCTTAGCAAGAGGGAAATTCCTAGTTTAAATCGAATAATTGTAACCGCCTTGTAAATGGTCTTAATTGTTTGTTGAGTGAATATAAGAGTTATTGTTGTGCTAGATCCATGTTAAGACAAACATGCTTGACTAGATTCCACACATGCATAACCTCCTCTCCACTTTTTATGCTTTCCCTAAAGTGGCGTCTATTGTGCCCTCAACACACATGCTTTGTTCAGAACGGGGACCCTCTCTTTCCTTCGCCTTGCTGGGTCATTTTGTCATCGCCTCATTTCCCCCCCCCGTTTTGGTGTCCTAAGTGGTTAGAGTGCCTTCAAAGTCTCATCTTAAATTGACCATGTTTTTTCCCCTCAAATTTTCCAAGTCCTGGATCTTTGCAGGGTCCCTTTGGCAGTTTGCCTCTGCCAGCTTGCTTGGAGCCCTCTGGGTCTGGCATAGTGGGTTTCCCTCGTCGGATTTTTGTTGCACATTTTTCATTCCAAAATAGCTGAAGGCCTTCGCCTTCCCATGCCCTGGGACTCAGCTACCCTCTCGTCATCCTCATGACTTGCGTTGTAAAACAGCTATATTTCACTCGAGCCAGGCTCGCTTCGCCCGGACTTCCTTCCCTAGGATTTCGTTGCGCATTTTCCATGTCGAATGACCATCCTCCACCAGATTCTAAACATTAGACCCCAGAACTTCCTTCACCGATGGTTTCCAACACAAATTTTCGAGCGGCCATCTACTAGTGTCCCTCCAGCCTCTGGGTTTCAAACCTCCTGCTACCATCTAGGAATTTGAACTCACCAAACTTGTCATCTGTTATACTTGCATTAATGGATGTATTAAATGCTGATTAGGGGTATAAAAACCTAGATTGACCTATCATTTTCATATTTTAGGTTATCCAGGAGGAAGTTTAGGAGCACCAGAGAGATCCAATGCCTTCACCATTCTCCACCACCGCACTTGTTGCTTTCATCAACCAGTTCTTCAGAGATTTAGTGGTCTTCATCATCGGGTTCTTGAGGTATGCTTTCTGTCCACCCTCCCGCATTGTTTTCAGGTGATTTCACATTTAAGTGATAAGTAAAACCAAGTTAAAATGCATCTATCTGGTAGAAGAAGAGAATACCTAAAAAACCCATGTTGTCGAATTGCAAGAAAATCTTCAAAATTGCCCTAAAATTGAATCTGGAACCTTGTCATCTCGGCACCGTTCTTCTTACAAAGCGCCCACACTGTCTGGACCAAAACTTCCCCGTCGCCGTCTATAAAACATCAAAATGCTTAACTTTGAAATGATAGAGAAATGGCTCCCCAGGCCTGCGGCTCCGGATTTCCCTGCCCTGTTTGCCATCGAGATTTAACAAAATCAACTCTGCTTCCTTTGAAGACTTCCAGATCCACTCCCACAGAATTCCATCTCCAAGGTGCTATGTGATTTTCATCATTTCAAATGGAATACCCACCTTGTCCTTCACCATCCAAGTTAAACAAATGAAATACCACATCCCTAGCGTCTTCCAGGTCCCAGTTCGTGGAGTTCCATCCATGGATCTCCGTTCCTGCCTCACTATTTCAAATGGCCATCCTTTGCCAGCCTTTCACCCTCCAAGACTTGAACATCCCAAGGCCGCTTGAACAACAAAACAATGAAAACTTAGGTGCCTTTGCTTTCACCAAGTCCCAAATCTTGGAACTCCACCCTCAGAATTCCATTTCTTCAGAGTCGTTCTGAATGGAAAATTCCCAATGGCTTTCCTGCCTCACATCTCCAGGCACTCCAAATATGATTCTAATGACCTCCAATCTAGAAATGAGCCTTGAACCACATGCTCAAACTGAGCCCTCCTCTACATGAATCTTTCAAATCATCCAAACTTGAAGCCGGGAGAAACCACCCAAATTTCCCCATCTTGTTCGCCCTTCACAACAACAATCCTACCAGGGAAGTCCAGCTCCTTGGGCCCGAGTTGACCAAATTCCCTCCAGTAAACTACTGATTGCACCTCGAAGCAAATTTTTGATTTCATGAATGATGTATTATCCAATTTGACTTCATTGACAGGGATTCTGGTTAACACTGATGTCTTTATGCTCAATTGCACTTATCACACCCTTGTTTGCAAGATATATGGAATCTAATGTAGGACCCTCGGGGGTAGTTGTAGAGAAAGACAAAGGGAAGAAATCAGGTAGAGTTCCTCATGGGAAATAGGACAAAAACCAGATGAAATATCAATTCCAAGGAGAGCCTTTGCACTCAAAGATCATCATAGATTGGAAAGAGATTACTGATACCAATATTGAGCATGTCGATATTGATGAGTTTAAACAAAGGGTCAGTGTTAGCCTAACCACGAAAAATGCAAGGCTTATCAAAACAAGTGGAATTGCTAAGGATGTGGGATTTCCTCCATCCCTTATCACTCTTGAATTGGTCATGGCTTGCCGTCAGACATATCAACCAGAGACTTGAACAATAGTTGATAGAGATGGGAACATTATGGCTGATATGTCAAGAGAGGCAATAACAAAGACCTTCCATATCCATACCTTTGGGGAGATGGAATTGCTGACCATAAAAGAATGTAAAGCAATGTGGGACGAGGACCTGATTGGGTGTAAGAAGCTTATAAACCAGTATTGGCTCAAGGAGAAGCGGGGCAGCGCTGCGAAGGTCCCCCAAGAACTCTTCTGCAACGATTTCCATGATGCATATCATGACTTGGTGACTCTATTGAGAAGGGTAATGGGCCTTCCTGTTGCTGCATACTTTCAAGAATGGATGGTCTACTTTGTAGAGTGGATTCTCTGCAAAAAGGAAAATGTTACCACAAACACCGCATTCTACTAGGGGGTTCAATAAGTGACTACTTCCACGAGCAATTTATGAATGTTAAGAAGACATCCAAATTTTAAGACATCCTACCTTGTTTACTCACTGGCTGAGCAGAGGTAGTATAGTGGACTGTTCAGAGCACCTGACAAAGAATCTGGTCAGACATTAAAATTTTATGATAGATACCCTCAGCTCTAGTTCATAAATTTTAAGAGGGCTTATTGTAGAGTGAATGATGCCTTCGTGGGTCACATTATTGGATTACTTTGAGGATATTTCAAGAGAAGAGTCTCCCATAGTGATCGAGCGTTCCTAAAATAGTATGCCTTCATGTTCATTTAGTACCCTAAGTTCACATACATTCGCCCCCAAGGCTACATAGAAAAGCTGAATAAGCTGTCCCGATGTCTTAATGACCAGATTATATTATTGGAACTCTCTCGACAGCTGCGGCATGTACACACCCTTCTTAGCAGCAAGCATTTGGTAGGGATCCCTTATCCACTTTCTTTTGGCCAAGCGATATACAAGTTGCAAACTTCCCAATGCATAAGAAATTCAAAGGAGTTGATAGAGTACCACTTCAAAATTCACACCATCCGACTATGAATGGACCCTTATGGGAACATAAGGAAAGCACTAGGACCTGACTACGCCCATTTGCATCATGTTGAAAATTTTTGGGTGGATTTCCAAGATGATAAGGAGGTACACATGAGACATTACATGCGAATGACTACATACTTTGTAAAAAGGGTGAATTTATTTCTTGTACCTGATCAAGTTGAAGAAGATGAAAGCACCATAATGGACCCTAGGTACAATATAGTCACCAAATTGTCATTGCCAACAATTGATTGGGATGAACAATAGGTTGATGACCTCGATATTATAACCAAGCCCGTCGAGGGTCACACCAAGGAATGTGTCGATGGACAAGTAGCCCAATTGAAACAATAAGGGGTTGTCCTAACATATGAAGGACTCAAAAGTGATCCTAGTACCACCGATGATGTTGTGGCTACAACTTCAATAGGAGAAACATCCAAATCCCCTCTACTCACAAGGTTGAGAAAAATAAAAGAGGATGACAAAGAGCAACCAAATCCTAACTATATGCAAGGAAGGCTTTAGAGGGTGAGCCATCAAAGAAACATAAAATCTTGTGTGGCGTCGCTATAGTGCTAGTTATACAGGAAGATCCACTCAATGAGGGAGAGGATATGGAGGCTGATCCACCTAGGTCTCCATCGACTACCTCTACTACTACTACCCTTCCACCCATTTTGCAGGCCATAGTTGCTACCTATCCACCCGTGGTGGAAATCTCGGTCCACCTTGCCTCCTCTCCACTTATTGGGAAAGTTGTGACGGCTGATTCTTCTTCGGCCACTACCTCTCCACTTTCTTCTACTACCATGTCACCAACCACCTCCTTGGCCATGGCAGCAATATCAATACCAACACTCACATTTCCAAAGGCATTCTCACAACACATGCAGAATGTTCCCTTTGATATTTCCTAAGTATTGATGGATCCCACCATCCAAGCTGCCTTAGCACAAGTCCTCACTCGTGCCCCTCCCTCAAATCCTCCAACAAAGCCACTAGCAATGGAAGCCACAATGAAAATATCTGAGGAGTTGGAACGATGAGAAAGAGAACCAACAAAAACATTGGAGGAAGAAGTGGATGAATAACATGAACATCCAGAAGACCAACACTTGCAAATCGACAAGGTGGTTCATGAAGAAGAAGAAACAGGATCCTCTGAAAGTAGAGATGAAGAAGAAGATGCCGGTGGTAGGATTATTGTGCAAACTTTTGATTTGGACTTTGAGGGAGAGCTAGCCCAACAATTGAAGGATGCCAGAGAGGAAACATAAAGATCACCTCCCAAAGAAGAAGGGCAGGAAGATGACAAGGTGGAAGAAAATATAAAGCTTCGCACAAATGAACAACAAGAAGAAAGCCATAAACATGACAAGGAAATTCCTTTCTTTGGAGGATAAGAAGAATAAGAAAGGAAACAACCAGATAAAGAAGTTGAAGAGAATAAAGAAGAGGGGGCCGAGGGGAAAGAAATTCCTAGAGAACGCCTACCCACTAAATCTCCAATCAAGCACCTAACATTCACCTAAGAATCTGATGAAGAGGAAGGAGAAGACACTGGGATGGGGAAGGAAACTTTGAAAGATAAGGAAATTGAAGTCATAAGGGAGGAGGGGGAAGGTGATCATGAATCACCTAAGAAAAAATCTGTTATGACTGAATGGCTAGAAAAGCAACTTGAAAAGAAGGCTCCTACCCCAAGTGATCCGAAAGCAAATACGAAAGCAAGATTGGAGGCTATCCTAGCCTAAGCACAAATAAACACCAAAAGGGAGAAGAAGCCTAAAATTAGATCTAAGGTGACAATGGATGTCTCTGGATCTAGGACCATTCAGATGGCAATGCCAGTAGTGGAAGCAAAAGGGATAAGCTACAATGTCTCTACTATTGATTTGGGAATGGTTACTAGAGAGAAAAAGGTAGAGAACCTCCAAGATTCTGTTGCCATGGTAGTACATTTGATACAAAAAGACAATATTTCAAAAGAAGAGCTCAAGGCACAGGTGGCTTACCTGATAGCGTACATTCAACAATGGTCTTCTACGGAAGAAGTGCTGACTACATCTTCAGCTTCACCACAACTGCTGTCAAAAGAGAAAATAGACAAGCTGGAAAAGAGAAAGAACCTAGATAAGACCATCGAGAGTTGGTTCTAGCAAGTCTTAGACGTATGAAATATAGGCATCAGTTGTGTTGGTAGGACAAAAAACAAGTTTGTGGATCTACAATAATCTCTTGAGGGTACGAGGAAGCTTTGCACTGACTTCTTGATAAGATATGAATCCACCTACCTGAAGATTGAGGCTATTGTTAAACTGCCAAGTGCAACTTGGGAAAAGGAGCTCACCTTCAAAAAAGATGACCACTAGCTGGTGGATGTATGGAAGTGAGACTTTGTGAATCAAAAAGAAAGGTTGGAGTTGGTGCTCGATAAGGTGAATGTGGATATCGAGTGGGCTAAATAAATTAGGGCAGATTGTACTTGATACTTGAAGTTGCTGACATGATATGATATGCCTACCGTACAGATGGATCTAGAGAAAGTATAGCCCCACTTCCAGAAGAAGATCGAGGATGGGATGTCAGACGAAATCACCACTGATTTCATGAGCTTTGCTACCTGAGACTTCACCCAACCAGAGATGTTCTGATACCACACTGCTAAGTATGATGAGGACTGGGAAAAGCTCATTGAACAATCCAAAGAGTGGAGTTATCAAGTGCTATGATATGAAATCATAGACATGGATAAGCTCCAACGGTTGATTCTAAAATTTATAGAGTATGCAACTTTGAAAAAGTGGGAAGGAAACCCTATTATTGATGAAGAGTTCCTAAAGGAATAGCTACAACAAAAGGGAAATTAGCAAAAAGAAAAAAATGCTACAGTGTTGTCACTAGATGACAAAACAGGGATAGGGACAAAGTTGTATTTTTAAATTGTAATATATTGTGGGGTAGGTAGAACCCTAACTTGTAATGAATCTTGGACACACAAAGAAAAATAATCTTGGCCATTCATTCTACCTTTTGGACACTATAAATAGGGGGTCTCCTCTCATTTTCAAGGGAGTTGAGTTGTTTTAATGACATGCTATAGAAATTTTAATGGAAATACATTGAATTTGATGCATTTTTTGAGTTTATCTATATGTTTCATGATTCAATATCCCATAGTTATATGTTTTAGTTAGATTTAATTTGTTGTTCTAGTTCGTTTTAGATTTCTTAGATAGACTTTGGTAATGTTTGTTGGTTGAATATTTTGTAAACCTAGGAGGTAATTAGCAAGGTTTAGCAAAATGGTGGTTTCAACCACAGTGTGTGAGTTAAACTCTCCTATTTAAGGGAAGGCTCCCCCTATCTAAATAACTAAAAACAAATATGGGTGGGATGATAATCTTTCCTCTTGTTTCAGGAGAGATTAAACTCTTTTCTCTTCGCAGAAAAGTAATATGAACTTTTAAATAAACTTTAACAACTTGCAATAAATTCAATAGAAAGGAAATGAAGTTTTCTGAAAGCCCAAAGACTTCTGTCACTTCCTTCAAGACGGGAAAACAACCTCAAGCGCAAAGTATTGAAAATATGCAATCCTATCTACCCTTTTGAAAGATAATTCTAATGATAATATACAGCATAAAACAACACAAATTCTGCAAGTATGATGTATCTATTAACTACTATGAATGGGAATCGTTACGAGCACAAAGACTTGGAATTCTTCTTAACTTCTAAATTATGAATTCAATCTTCAACATTGACAGCACAAAGTCTGAATCAAAAGTAGGACATTGGATGACAACACAAAGTCTGAAATCTGTAACTCTTTGATATTGTTTGAAAAAGATAAACTTATAACTATAAAGCTCAAAGAATTGAGCTTTATAGTTATAAGTTTATCTTTTTCAAACAATATCAAAGAGTTACAGATTTCAGACTTTGTGTTGAAATCCTACTTTGCATCCATTGTGTTCTTATGTCATTTTGGAGCATTACTTTGTGATTATTTGAAGATTGTGGAAGATTGCTAGGGAGAGCTTCAATTGAAATATTTTAGACTTTGTGCTGTCAATGTTGAAGATTGAATTCATAATTTAGAAGTTAAGAAGAATTGCAAGTCTTTGTGCTCGTAACGATTCCCATTCATAGTAGTTAATAGATACATCATACTTGTAAATTTGTGTTGTTTTATGATGTATATTATTATTAGAATTATCTTTCAAAAGGGTAGATAGGATTGCAGATTTTCAAGACTTTGCGCTTGAGGTTGTTTTCTCATCCCGAAGGAAGTGACAGAAGTCTTTGAGCTTTCAGGAAACTTCATTTCCTTTCTACTGAATTTATTGCAAGATGTTGTTAAAGTTTATTTAAAAGTTTATATTACTTTTCTGTGAAGAGAAAAGAGTTTAATCTCTCCTGAAACAAGAGGAAAGATTATCATCCCACCCATATTTGTTTTTAGTTATTTAGATAGGGAGAGCCTTCCCTTAAATAGGAGAGTTTAACTCACACACTGTGGTTGAAACTACCATTTTGCTAAACCTCCTAGGTTTACAAAATATTCAACCAATAGTTTTTGGTGACTCCGCTAGGGATACAAATGCATTTGAAAGCCTCTTGCTTTCTTTTGAAGTCCGGTATTCTAAAATCTGTTTACTTGGTTTTTGTTTAGCTTATACACTGGAAGGAATTCATTTTTATGTTCATCGTAAGAAAGGTCAAAGTTCTCAAGAAATATCTCCAGGTGAACAAGCTAAGTTTGAGTTGCTCACTAGTATATCCTCTCTTTCATGAACTACTAGCTTCCCTCCATCCAAGAAGAAAAAGCCTATTCCAAGTGAAATTTTGCCTTTCTTTTTGAAGCCTTTAATACCCTCCATTTCTATTATGGCTACTGCTGCTCTTCCTGGTCCTTGGGGAGTAGCTTTTGGTCCTTTGGAGTTAACACCACCTCTTCATGCTCTTCCACAAGGTTCTCAAAAAAATCTCCCTAAGTTTTATGGAGATGGTAAACAACATCCAGATGAACATGTCAAGTCCTTTTATATGGCATGTGGTGTTCTTGGAGTTGAACATGAAGATGTTGTTGTTCGCCTTTTTGTTGAAACTCTCCAAGGTATTGCAGTAGATTGGTTTTATAATTTGGCAGCTGGTGTAATTACAAATTGGGACACTCTCAAGACTAGGTTTGAAGAACGTTTCAAACCTGCTGAAGATGAAAATGCTTTGTTGGCTCAGTTGACTCAGATGAAGAAAGATACACATGAAGGAATGCGAGAATTCATTGCTAAGTTCAACAAATTAGCAAATAGAATTCCTATTACTTCTCAGCCTACTCCTACAAATCTCAAGTGTTTCTTCATCAATACTCAACTGCCTAAAGCTAGTTTCTTGTTGAGAAGAGCTGTTCCAACTGATTTGACTCATGCTCAAGCTCTTGCCATGGATATTGAAGATGATTTGATCTTGGCTGGTAAAATTTGGAAGGATCCTAATTGGTTCAAGGGAAATTCTTCTTTTGAGTCTTCTATTATTGGTTCTACCAATCCTATGGTGTAGAAATTAGCTAACGAACTTCTTGCTTTAAAGAAGCAAGTTTCACAAGCTCCATATGCTACTCCATATAAGGATATTCCTAGAAGGATATATCCTAATTCAGCTTCAAATTATGTTACTAAAAATCAGCTTAAGCTGCCTCCTCCTCCAGAGAGGCTTGCACTTGAAGCTCCTCCATAGAAATCAGCAGTTGGATATTATGAGATTGATCAAAATGAACTTTTTTCTGCTGAATTTCAAGCTGAAGATGATGTCTTTTATCAAAGTGAAGAAGCAGCTAGCGACTCCACTATACGGTTTATGCATTATGATAATTTAGCGCCAACTGATAATGATCATAGTCAAGCTTATGCTGTAATGACACGTTCTCAGACTCATTCGGATCAACAAGATGAAGAAGAAAAGGCAAAGAACAATGTTCAGTTGCCAGTTACTATTGCTAAAAGAGGAACACCATTTCCTACTTTGCCCAAAGATGCAGCGAAGAATCAAGTAAGTAATTTTTCTAATGCTTCTTCTAATGAGCCAAAGACCAGCATATCAAATCCTAAATCACAAGCTGAACATACTACTTTTGCGTCTTTAGAAAATTCCTTTCAAGCCTTTGATATCATTGATCATGCTAGGAAGAACAAAATTCAAATGTCTGAAGTTGAGTATCTTCAAGCTAATCCTGACTAATTTGATAGATTGGTAAATTTTGTGAAGAATAAGGACACTCATCCTATTTCAAACTCTGCTGAGAATACCCCTACTATTCAAGAAGCTAAGACTCTACCTAATAACTTGATTACCATTTCCTCTTCAATTCTGGGAAAGATAGAACCTTTCTATATTTCCTTGCTTATTAATGGTTTCAAGTTGAGCAATTGTGTTATTGATTCTAGTGCTTCAGATAATGTTATGCCGATTAAGGTGGCCAACTGTCTTGGTTTAACTCTTACCAAAAATTTTGGTAGTTGCTATTCAATGGATAATAAACAAGTGCCCTTAATTGGGAAAATCAAGGATGTGCAATTTGCTTTTACAACATTTCCTAATAAGAAAATAAAGATGACAGTCTTGGTTGTGGATGTTCTTGCTTCTTATGGTATGTTACTTGGGCATAATTTTTGTAAAGATGTAGGGGTTGAGCTTAATATGGATATTATTGAAGCCAAGATTCCTATCAAAGGCGTTGTGCAAAAATTAGTTCCTAAAAAAGAAACTAAGTATACGGTGGTAAAATATGATGATCCTCATGCACAAATTCTTTTTGAATCTGCTGGTTTTGGGAATTATTACCTCCATATTGATGAAGTTTCTGAGTTTGCTGAAGATTGGCCTTCAAGTGATTCAAATTCTCTATTACTTTTAGCAAGTCAAGGATCTATTCAATTAGATGAAAATCAAGCATCAGAAGTTAATTCTTCTGATTCTCAAAATGGGATTGAAGATGTTTCATCTTTGAATGCAGATGAGGATATTCAATCATTTCCTCAGTCAGAAGAAGTCCATTTTCACCTTTTGGAAGAAGAAAATACTGTTTCTCTTCAAAACATATCCATTTCAGAAGAAGGTAGTTCTAGCAGTTCAAGTTCAAGTGCTAATCTTAGTTCAAATGATGTCTGGACTCTTGAATTTGATGGTAGTTGTGTTGCTAATAGTTCTGGAGCTGGTGTAGTTCTTATTTCTCCCAAAGGAATTTTTTTTCCTTATTCTTTCAAGCTGCAATTTTCTAATACCAACAACACAGCAGAATATGAATCATTGTTGCTAGGTATGGCTGTTGCATTAAATAGAGGAATTAAGAATCTTCACGCTCAAGGTGATGTTGAATTGGTTGTTTTTCAAGTAAGAAATACATATCAGGAAAAGAATGAAAGGCTCAAACACTATTGCAACCTAGTGTGGGAAAATATTGAGAGTTTTGATGCTTTCAGCATATCAGTGGTTTCACGTGAATTTAATGATAGAGCTAATTCTTCGGTAGTTTCAGCCACATTATTGATTCCACACCTTGATTTTAATCAAGATAAATATATCATTGAATTAATCTGTAGACCTAGTGTACCTGATAATTGGGATCATTTGTAGATTTTCAATGATGATAAACAAATTATTAACTTTCTGCAGACTGAAGATAGTTTTAACAATCTGTATTTTGAAGGAAGTAATTCTTCTTCTTCCTCAGATTCAATGTCAGACACTTCTTCGGAGCCAGGTGAAGAAATTCTATAGCTGAAAGGTAACAAAATTCCTAAGGGGTTAGTTTCATTGGAAAGACTTTTTGATAAGCATGATCACTATATCAAAAGCCAACAACAGGAAGTAAATTATGATTCTTATGGGATATGAGAAATATAACATTGGATCTAAAGAGAATCCAAAGTTTGTTAACATTGGCAATAATTGTACTCCTGAAGAAAAAGATCAGTTTATTCAACTCTTATGTCAATACAGTGATGTGTTGGCCTATTGTTATGATGATCTTAAGTCTTTTCAACTTGACAAAGTGCAGCACAAAATTCCTTTGAAGCTGGATGCAGTACCATTCAAGCAGAAGCAACGTCAGTATAATCCAAAAATATCAGGTACCATTTACTCTGAGATTTAGAAAATGCTAGAGGCATGAATTATCTTTCCTATCCATCATTCAACATGGATAGCTAATATAGTTCCAGTCTGTAAGAAGAATGGAGAGATACATATCTGCGTTGATTTTTGCAATGTTAATCAATTGTCGCTTAAAGAAAATTATCCATTGCCAATAATGGATCAAGTGCTACAAACTGTAACTAGAGCTGAAATGATGTCCATGCTAGATGGATTTTTAGGTTACAATCAGATTGAGGTAAGTGAATTAGATCAGCATAAAACTGCGTTTACTACTCCTTGGGGTACATTTGCATATCGTAGAATGCCCTTTGGGTTGATCAATGCAGGAGCAATTTTTCAGAGAGCTATGGATTTCACTTTCCATGGTATCTTGGGCAGGTACATTATAGTATATTTAGATGATCTCACCATCTTTTCAAAAGATCGTGAAAATCATCTCTTTCATTTGCAAGATGTGTTGGAAAGATGTCGCAAGCATGGGATTTCTCTTAATCCTAAAAAGTCAATTTTTGGGGTTACAGAAGAAAAATTCTTGGGCATGTTGTATCAAAAGAAGGAATTAAAATTGATCCTGAGAGAGTAAATTCTATTCAAAATCTTTCTTTACCAGCCAGCAAGACTGCAGTTCACTCTTTCTTTGGAAAAATTAATTTCTTGAGAAGATTTATGCCTGATTTTGCTGAGAAAACTCGTCATATCGTTGATATGATGAAGGGAAAGACCACTTTCCATTGGAATGCTGAAGGAAGAGCTACTTTTTCAGAAATCAAAGATGCAATTGCTCATGCACCAGTGCTGGTTTGTCCTGATTACACTAAAGATTTCATTATCTATAGTTATGCTTCCGAGCATACTATGTCTGTGATTCTGATGCAGAAAAATCAAGAAGGGATTGAATCTCCCATTGCTTTTATGAGCTATCCTTTGAAAGCTCATGAACTCAAGTATTCCTTAATGGAGAAGAATTCTTTTACTATGGTAAAAGCAGTGAAGTATTTCAGATTTTATATTTTGAATTCACATACTATTTTTCTAGTTCTTGATATAGTAGTCAAGTCTATTCTAACACAACAAGATTTTGTTTCGAAAAGAGGTAATTGGGTAGCTAAGATTCAAGAATATGATCTTGAAATCAAGCCTACTAAATTGGTTCATGGAAGAGGTTTGTGTCAGCTTATGGCTGAGAACAATTTAGAGGAAGAAGAACAAAATGTTTTTGATGATCTTCCTAAGGTTTTGTTTGTTAGTACTACTGATGAATGGTACTATAACATTTCCTATTTTCTGACCTATGGTGAATACCCAACACATCTGTCATTTAAAGAGAAGAGAAACTTGAAGCTCAAAGCTGAAAATTATGTTCTTTGGGACAGTGGTTTATATAAATGAGCCATAGATGGTACTTTTCAAAGCTGTGTTGATAAAGCTCAGCAAGATAGATTGCTGGAATCTTTTCATAGCTTGGTGTGTGGTGGGAATTTCTCACCGCCAGTTACTACACATAAAATCTTGAGAGCTAGATACTACTGGCCAACACTTTTTCAAGATACATATGAATGGGTACGCAAGTGTGCAAAATGTCAGCAGTTTGTTGGCAAACAGAAGTTAGCAACGTTACCTCTCAAGCCAGTAGTAATTGAAGAGCCTTTCAGAAAATGGGGAATTGATTTCATTGGTGTTATTAATCCTTCTTCAAGTGATAGACATTCATATGTTCTTGCTGCAATGGATTATTTTACAAAATGGGTCAAAGCAGTTCTAGTGGAACATGCCACCTCTGAAGTAGTGTGCAAATTTCTTAAAGAGAATATCATCTCCAGGTTCAGTGTTCCATACAAGGTCATGACAAATAATGTAGCTTCATTTTCCTCTTATGAGGTAACTCAGTTTTGTTTTGATTATAGCATCATCTTGGCTCACTCTTCTGATTATTACCCTCAAGGTAATGGTCAAGCAGAATCAAGCAATAAAAACCTTGTTACCATAATTCGTAAGCTGGTTGATGAAAATAAGAGAACATGGCACAAGGTGTTGTTTGATGCTTTGTGGGTTGATCGAATCACACCTAAGAGGTCTATTGGTATGTCACCATTCCAATTACTCTATGGGATGAATGCAGAAGTTCCTATAACTTTAGAGCTTCTAGCTCTTAAGTTGGCTAAGGCTATTGAAGATGATACATTTGAAAGCTCCTTGGATAAATGGATAATGTACCTTTCTCAATTGGAGGAGAAGATGTCACAAGTGGTGGATCGTATCAATGATCGTCAAAAGCAAGTCAAGGTTCTTTTTGATAAGAAAGCAAAGCAGAGAGCATTTCAAGTTGGAGATCGTGTTCTGCTTTGGGATAAAAGAAGAGAACCCAAAGGCATGCATGGAAAGTTTGATTCTCTATGGCGTGGTCCTTTCACAATTCATCAAATTGTTGGTGAAAACAACTTTCGCTTAGCCTATAAAGATGGTACTCCATTTGCACTGCCTTACAGTGGGCAACATCTAAAGCACTACTTTGAGTAGTACTTCAGAGAAATTTTGTACATAAGTCCTTAGTCTTTTAGTCTTTTGGTCTTTTATTTTTATTTTGTTGTTTCTTGAGTCTTTTTGTTTTATTGACTCCGTAACCCAATGGATACTAAGACACTTGTAGATTCTGGATTCTACTACCTTTGCTAGTTTTACAATCGAAGGCAGTTCCCCAGTCGGAGCTAGCTATTGTCCCTAATTTTTGACTTGTTAAAAATTGGGATAACCAATCAAAATTTTGATAAAATTTAAATATTTTCTCTTCTAAGGCACATATTACGAGGTGCAAAGATAAAAAAATCTCAATTTTAGGTCTATAGTCCTTTGGGTTACCACTTTTTACACATTCTTGTCCATTTTCATTAAATTCTAAGTCATTTTTAGTGTGTTTTTGGTGAAATTCGGGTTTCTCTGACATCACTGCAAGTAGGAGTTTTTGAGCTTCACTGCAAGTTAATAATAGGAACTTTTTGTGTCTATTGCAAGTCATTTTGTTTTTATTTTCTTTTAAATCCTTTTTAGGAACTTTTTGGTTATATTGCAAGTATAGGAACTTTTAAAGTCCTTTGCAAGTTACTTTTTCATTTAAGTTACTTGCAATGGCATTTAAAAATTCCAATTTCACTCAAACACTTGCAAATACCCCAAAAAGGTCTGACCTTTTTTATTTTTACTTGTTTTCACTTGCAAATGCCTTAAAAAGTTCCACTTTCTTTTGTTTTACTTGCAATAGCATGAAAAAGACCTGATTTTCACTTAAACTATTTGCAAATAGTTGAAAAAGACCCGATTTCATTTAAAGTAACTTGCAAACATATCAAAAAGGCCCGATTTTAATAAACTTACTTGTAAATGCTTTGAAAAAGCCCAATTTTATTTTGAATGATTTGTAAAAAGCTTGTAAAAGTCCAATCTTTCTTTTTGATGTTATTTTTACTTGCAATAAGATCTCAAAAACCTGATGCCATCCATGATTGAAGTAGTTTGAGTTCTATTTCGCCTCTCTTCCTCATTTCATGCAGATTTTTATAGATCCAGGAGCTTTAAATCAGACTTTCAGCTATAAACAATCAAGTCTTTTCATTTTTCTGAATTTACAAATCGTGCCTAGGGTTGTTCTATCGTCATTTTAGTCTACAATCTTTGGTACAGGTATGTTCTTCCTGTTTCAATGTTTTTGTTTCATGAATCTTTTGTTTTCTGCTGCCATTTGTTTCCTATTTTTTTTATTATGGCATTTATTTTCTGAAACATTTTTCTTTACATAAGGAAAACACGTTTTGATTGTTTTCAATTCCATACGCCCTTCATTTCGTATACGCCCCATTCAAAAATATTTCACTTTCATCAAAACACATTTTCTTCATTCCGAAATGCCTTTCATTGTCTAAAATCTTTCATTTCATAAAAACGCGTTTTCTTTCTATCGCATTTCAAGAACACGTTTTTCTACATTACCTCCATTCCATTCAAGAATATATTTTATACATGATATTGCGTTTTGTTTTCATTTCATATGTCTTCATTCATTTCATTCCATACACCTTTATCTTCTACTTTAGTTGAAAACGCGTTTCTCTTTCATTCGCCCATTTCATATGTTTTCAGCTAAGAACTATAGGAAAATGTCATATTCTTTGAACATTTTATTCTCCATCGTCTTCCATTCATTCGTCCCATTCGTATTCTCCTTTTTCATTCCACTTTCATAGTCCTTCATTCCATTTTCCTTTCATCTCCTTCCACTTCATCTCATCCCCATTTCCATTTTCTTAAAAGAGAAAAAGAAACACAAAAAATGATACGTTTTGAAGCAAATCGGGTTTTTGTTCACCCATTGCAGGAAGGAAGTTTCAATATAAAATGCAAGTTAAAAAGTTATGAAAATTTACTTGCAAAAGCTTTTCAAAATCCTGAAATGCTCTTTTACTTGCAATGACTTCCCAAAATCCTGAAACGCCTTTAAAGTGCCTTAAAATTGAACTTTTTGACCTTGACTGCAAATGCAAGCTAAAAGTTGTGACTTGCGCTTTTCAAAGTTGCAATCTAACTTTTTCATTCGTCTTGAAAATCACATGTCCTTTTCACTTGCAATCAGCCTCCAAAAACCCAAAATGAGTTATAATACTCAATTTTTCTGCCCTCAAATAGCTAAAACACCATTTTGAGTTTGAGCCTTTGCCATGTCTATGCCTGTAAATGCTAATGACGTCTTAACCAAGTATGGAACTTTCATCGCAGCCTTGCAGATTCTTGTTCGATGATGGAGGAACCTGCTTCTCCACCAAACAAAAAGATGAAGTACAAATACGACAAATACCATAATGAAATTCCTCCTTCTCATGTTGTCTCGAACATTGAAGAAATCAAAGACACAAAGATTGGGCATGTTGATATGTCCGAGTTTTTGAAGAGAGTTGAGGAATCAACTTCTCATCATATGCAGTTGCTGTTGAGAAGTCATATTCATTTGGTTTCCTCTTTTCCTATTGCTGCCCTAGAGCCAGAGTTCATCCTTGCATGCACTACTCACTTTGACAAAGAATCTAGAACCATTAAAGATGATGATGGGAATGTGGTTATTAGGCTTGATCCAGAAACTATCAATAGGGTTTTCAACAGACTCACCTATGTATTCAGATATTTCAGTAAAGAGTGCTTTAGATCATTATGAACAGAAGAAAGAAGATTGTAAACAACACATTAATACTAAATGGCTTATAAAGCATCAAACCTGTGTGTCTCGGTTTCCCAAGCTGTATCGATCTAAATTCAAAGAAGAGATCAATGATATAATCACTCTCTTGAGCAGGATGATGGGGTTGAAATTCTCCAATGTCTTTGAAAAGTGGATGTACAAATTCATAGTGGTGATTAGCAAGGCACAACACCCAATCTTCTGGGGTGAAATAATCAGTGATAGTTTATGTGAGCAGCTTGCACAAGTTCCTACCACGCTCACATTCTATAAGAATTCCTATCTAGTTTACATAGCAGCCTCATTGAGGCAATTTCCAGGCCTTTCTACTCTTGGAGATAGATCTCTAGTTCCAGTTTGGGAATACTATGACCAGTTGCATTTGAAACCAAGCAGGATTCATTACAAAAGAGTCCAAGATGCATTCTTTGGTCACTTCATGTGCCTATTTGACAAAACCTTGCAGAACAATAGAGTATTAGATGCTGCTTGGAAAAAAGTCAATGAATAATGTTGTCTTTTTCTTCAGTTTCCTACTTTTACCTACATGAGAGTTGGTTGTTTTGAAGATCACCCATACATGCTTCCGAGGTTTTCAACTGATAAAATAATTCTAATGGAGGTAGCAAGAAAGTTGATGATAGTGCATGCACGACAAGTTGTGCAACATAAAACTAGAGTGAGTATCTCGTCTCATAAACCATTATAGATTGGGAGATACTCCTTGACAAGTACCTCAAAGGTGAAAGCTATGGAAACTGAGATTCAAGAGATTAAATTGAAAAGATTCAAGACAAGGGCAGATTTTGATTATAGAGGAAAGAAAGACAAGATAAAGAGGGCCTTCACTCATGTGCATCACCTTGAAGATATTTGGGCAGATCTTCGAATAGAGAAAGACATCTATAAAATGGACTACTACAGGCTCACTCTTGAACATATTATCGATTTTAATCTGACCTTGATTCCAGAAGGATTAATTGATGATGGGACAATTTTAGACCAAGAATATGAAGAACAAAGAGTTGCTAATGCTTCTTCCAGCAATACAATGGTCTAATAAAGAATCAATTTCTATCTTTAACAGATTTTAGTTAGTCTTGGCAAATACTAATTCTTGGCTCAAGAGTATAGGCATCAAAACTATAAAAATTAGGGTTAATAATGAAGATGATTTAGCTGGACCTGTTGGATTGAAATCAGAAGTCAAAGACAAGTCCAAGGGAGGTGCTTCTTCTTCAGGAACGAGGATTAAGCTGAGAGTCAACCGTGCTGTAGAAAAACCTTTGGAGGAACCAACATTAAAAGGAAAGGAGGTTAAAGAGACGTAAATTCACATCATCGATCAGCAAGAAGGAGAAGTTTTTCAATCTCCTACTACTCTAAGTATAATGTCTCCACATATTGACGTTGCACCAGTATCAGTATTGTCTCCTATGTCTCAATTTGATAGTGATGTTGATTCCTTTTCAACGGTTTGCGTTCCTCCTATTGAAGTTGTTCTTCATACATCAACTTCATCAACAGTGACTACCTCTATAGAGAACATACATGATAATCTGGAGAATATTTTTGATGCTAATTCGATGTATCCAAACACATCACAAATAACACTTCCTGAAATAGATACATTTGCTGTAAGTTTTGATTGCTTCATGGCTAATGCTGATCATAATGCGCCATCTAATCAAGCTTTTGTTGCAATTCAAACTGAGACATCTCCTAGAGTAACAACCGTGACTCAAAATGAATCTGTTTCTGCACAAACCATGGTTGCTATTTCAAATGAAGATACATTGGATCTTCCTCCATGGTTGAGTTTAGTCACTCTAAAGAGAAAGAAACAGGCAATCTCTCCATATGTATTTTATTTCCAGCAGTTGAAGAGATCAAAGCCAAAAGCTGCAAAGAAGGCTAAAACGGTTTCATAGGTAGTTGTGGACAATAGTAGAATGAAGTACGCAGAAATAGATGAACCTCTTGCAGACAAGTCACTAGAAGAAATGCAAGTATCTGATTAAAAATTCACAAGGGTGGATTTAGGCAAGCAAACACATGCTGGTATGATGCAAGATGCTCAAAATTCAGTAACTGTTTTAACACATAATTACAATGAACTTTTGGCAAAGAAGGAAAAACTGAAAGAAGAGAATTCAAAGCTCATCTCAGTGATTCAGAAGATTTCCAACTCTTCAGAGTAAGTTAATCCATTAACTTCTTTCACCTCTGAAGAATCAGTCAAGCAACTAGAGAAAATTGCACAAAAGGCCAAAGTAGTTGATTCTTGGGCAGCACAACTGATTGATCAAAGCATACCAGTAATTGAAAAGACACTACAAGTTCTGAATAATGTCAGAATAGCAAAAATAAAGATGAATCAGACTTTGGAAGCTTTCAAGCAAAGTTTGGATTCACTTGAAAAATATTTGAATATTTGGCATGAGATGGATCAAATCAAGCTAGAAATTCTATGCAGTAATTCAATCCTACTAAATAGAGAAAAATACATAGAATTTGAAGAACTCATGACAAACAAGTCATTAGTTATTCAAGATCTCATCAAAGATGTCCAAGCTACACAAGAAATGAGTGATGAAGTTCAGAAAGACATCCTTTCTAGCTTTGAGAAAATCCCTTGCAAAATTTTGAATCATGAAGGAGAATTACTTGCAACTAATGTGGTCACTACAGAAATGGTAACAAACCTTCGTCAAGAGCTGGAATCAGAACAGTTTACCATGGATTCAATTAACAAGTTTTTTAATCATCGAATGATCCTTGATAAGATGTAAACTATTTATGAAGAGCATAGAGAAGCAACAATAAGATATTTTGATGTAATCTTGAAGACTGTTGTGGTTGCCAAGAACACACTAGGCCCCGATTCAGCTAAGTTGTAGGAAAATATTAGTAGATTTCAGTCTTTCAAAGCTAGGACTGAAATGGAATAAAAATCTTTTATCTTTATGTATTTTTTTTTCGACAAACTACATGTAAAAATAGATTTTGTAGTCGCAAGTGTTTCTTTCACTTGCAGTTTTGTAAATTGTAATTACATGTAATCTAATTACAAGTCAAAATAATTTAGGACTGTAATTTAGAATAAGTCAATTGCAAGTAGTTGGTGGTTGAGATAATTTCTCAAATTAGTTGGGATCCTCCCACCTTTTTCTCATGACCTCTCTCCTATAAATACTTGAGGGGGTCCTTTGTAATTGATATCTTTTTGGCAAGCAAGAAAACTTTGCAGAATTTTGTACTCATAAAGACTTTGAGCTTTATAGTTATAAGTTTATCTTTTTCAAATAATATCAAAGAGTTACAGATTTCAGACTTTGTGTTGAAATCCTACTTTTCATCCATTGTGTTCTTATGTCATTTTGGAGCATTACTTTGTGATTATTTGAATATTGTGGAAGATTGCTAGGGAGAGCTTCAATTGAAATATTTTAAGACTTTGTGCTGTCAATGTTGAAGATTGAATTCATAATTTAGAAGTTAAGAAGAATTGCAAGTCTTTGTGCTTGTAATGATTCCCATTCATAGTAGTTAATAGATACATCATACTTGCAGAATTTGTGTTGTTTTATGCTGTATATTATCATTAGAATTATCTTTCAAAAGGGTAGATAGGATTGCATATTTTCAAGACTTTGCGCTTGAGGTTGTTTTCCCATCCCGAAGGAAGTGACAAAAGTCTTTGAGCTTTCAGGAAACTTCATTTCCTTTCTACTGAATTTATTGCAAGATGCTATTAAAGTTTATTTAAAAGTTTATATTACTTTTCTGTGAAGAGAAAAGAGTTTAATCTCTCCTTAAACAAGAGGAAAGTTTATCATCCCACCCATATTTGTTTTTAGTTATTTAGATAGGGGGAGCCTTCCCTTAAATAAGATAGTTTAACTCACACACTGTGGTTGAAACCACCATTTTGCTAAAACTCCTAGGTTTACAAAATATTCAACCAACAATGTTGTTCTGTGGTTATGAAATTTTTTGTTGTGTAGATGCCTTCTCAGTCCATAATTTTTGCTATTTGCTGCTGGTAAATGGTTGTGTAAAGTTAGTCTGGGTGAAAAATTAAAGCTACTTTAAACTTTTATCTTTATTCATGCATGTATGTGGTGGATGAATGGTAAAATATCTATAGACTTTGGAAGATAACATAGATTTCATGATACTATAGGTTTCTTGGTTAAGTGAAATCCTGTTTGAAGGAATTTTTCCACAACAGAACCTCCATGATCACTGTTTGTAGTTAGTTGTAGATCCAAGAAACTCTCCTCTTCCTTGCTCTTTTTCCCTTTTTTTAGAAATAACCTAAGCTAAGGTTCATTGCACATTGTAAAGCCAAAACTTAAGAAAACATTGAAGTTTCAGACTGTTGTTTGAACTTGCAACAAAGTGCACATCAACTTCCATCTTGGGAACTTCAATTCACAAGATGCACTTTGCATCCAGCTACGTAGGTGTACCCCATGATTACTAGCAAAATCACATCCATAATCAACTAAGGAATTCCATGCAAGTCATGATCTGACACCCGAGAGACCTTGGGGTGATTTTCAACAACTTGTTGTTGGAAGTCTCCTTTCAAGAGAGGCAGTGCACCTACGCACTGCCTGTGTTGAGAAAGTGTGCAAAACGCTGCATCAACAAAATCCTCCTAATCTATTGGAGTTGACCATCTTGCTAGGTAGTTAGTTATTAGTTATTCTTCTTATATGTAGAACTCGAATGCTCCTTCTTAGGAGGTTGATTGATCTAATGATGTACTCACATTCTTACTTTTTTCAGTAATATAGTTATGTTGCTCAATTGTACTCATGCTTTCCAATGAATAAAATGAAGTTATAAGTTCATGCATCTGAGTTCATAATTTTTTTAAGGGATACTCATCCAAGGTGGCCCACTTGGTGAGCATTCCATCCTTTAGTTTAGTTATTACTTTCTGTTCAACAATTAGTTAAGAATCTGGCACTGTTTGTTGCTGCAGCCAAAGCATATAGAGTAGTTTCCTATTTGTTTGCTCATATTTTCATTTATGTCATGCATTTCAAATTAGTATAGTTGTTGGTTGATGCTCAACACTTATATTACTTCTTTCTAAAAAATTTACTTTCAACATTATGTCTTTCTTAGTTGTAGGATGAATATGGCTACTTTGGATTCCTAGTGCACATATTGTGTTGACCCCTTTCAAGTTTACGTCCCTGGGTTGACAAGTTAAATGCACCTTCATGATGGTTGAGATAGCTATTTAGATTAGATGTACAATCTTTGAATCACAGCTGTAAGGGCTTAGTTGTTAAACCATTGTAGGAGGCCAACAATTGGTGCCTTGAATTATTTTCTAATTTTTATAGAAAATAAAAAATTAAAGATGTATTTTGATTTTTTTTTAAATCAAAAGCTCAGATTAGGAAGGTTTTTATTTTGCAAAAATCAAATCAAGTGTAAATCAAGGCCTTCTTTCTATAAAATCAATACTGCAATGATGTAAAACAATATTAAGACAATGTTTCTATAAATTATCTTAGTGCTTGTTATTTTAAAATGCAATTAAATGGTGCACTCGAGTTCTCCTATAAAATTTCTTTCCATATTTTGAGTCTTTTTGAGAAAAATCAGAAAAAAAAAGCAAACTGAAGTTTCCATTTCAGTTTTCAGTCAGAACTGGATGCTTTTGACTCTTTTTTGGTCGATTTTCTTTGGAGGGAATCTTGCCATCTTTTTCACCCTTTTTTGGATCAGTTTTGGGCACTATTTTTTAGGCTTTTCTCTTGAGTTCAAAAATGGCATTCAAGTTTCTATTTCAGAGAGCTTTTCACTCAAATTTTTTCTTTCTCACTATTGGAGACACTTTGGAGATATAAGTTGGAGAAAAAATTAGTTTTTCTCATTTCAGATTTGCTTCTTACTTTCTTGCTTACTTGCAGAAAGATTTATAAGCTTCATATTTGTACTCAGATTTGCATTTTGGCATACTCCTTTAGTTTCAATAAAACAACATAGCATTCCTATCTCTTATTTTTGTCTCATGTTTGTAGTAGCAATTTGATGTTTATTGTGATTCGAAATATTGAATCCTTTTTATGTCTTGTTATTGTGAATTTGTGTGCAAGAATTTCATATGATTTAGGTTGTGTGATTGTGTTCAGTTTTCAAACCTTCATGCAAATTACTATTGAGTTGTATTTTTAGGTGAGATTGTGAAAGTTAATGTTTTGAGAAATTGATTGTGAGTAAAGTTATTAAAATAAGTAAAGTCTGGTGTATCACCCTTTAGGTTTAGGATTTCATTTCAAGTTATCTTTATAAACACTTTCCTCAAAAAAATTTGTAGTTTAGGTGATCTGCTAGGGGAACCAGCCCGCTTTGGAGATTCACTCTCACCATAGGTCACCCACAACCTGAGAGTGTTTCTATGTTTCAACAGGACAGTTAAGTCAAATCTTAGCTAGGGTGCAATCTTGATTGACAATAGTTACCTCTAAAAAAACCCTTAAATAAACCTTGGAATTTGAAAGTTTGCAACTTGCATGAAATGGCTTCAATGGATGTGGATCTTGACACTTTGAATCTTGCTTGAAATAGTGCTTTGAACACTTTATTTGATCATGAAACTTCCATCAAAATGCTAGCTCCAAAAACATGCATGATGCAAGAAGATTTTGATATGACAATTGGATCTTGATTATTGCAATAAAAATTTGATAAACCTTCCTTTGAATGCCTTTGATCACAACTTTAGCTCTTGAAAACTTTCATTAAAAATCTTAGATTGCTTCCTTGAATTTGCTAGGTGAAAGATATATTTATAGATATGTATCCTTAATTTCTCAAAATTAAAATATCACAAGCTGGAATTAAATCAAATATTTGAAAAAATTAAAATACCGCCAAAAAAATAATTTAAATACTACCAAAAACATAATTTAAATTTAGGTCCTAAGGTCAAGGGAGGACCCATTCACCCATGGGTGAATGGGTCCTAGGTCCCTAAACTTAAGACACATTACTCATTATTAAGTGTCATGTTTAGGAATTAATGAATGTTGGCTTTTGTCTTCTGAAAATGTTATAAATAGGCTTGGAAAATGAATTAAAGGGCCAATTAAGGCATAATTAAGCTAAATTAAGGCACAATTAAGTCCAAATTAATCTAGGAGATCCCGAACAAGTGAGAAAATGTAAAGGGATACATTTTCTGTCACTACAGTGCCAACAATTCTAACTTTGATCCTTCCCAAATATTTGGAGTTTTTCTTCCAACTCCTTAATCTTTGCAGTCCTTTTAATATCCCTCTAGTGGTATTCCTTCAGTTGATTCTCTAATTGTTTTATCCTTTGTAATGATTCTTGTAATTACTTAGTGGTATTTCTTCCTTCCAAAAAGAATTCTTTTTCTATTTCCAAAAATTGCTCTTCTCCCTCCTCCTCTGAACACATAAACCTTTTTGAAATAGGGCTCTTTGGAGATCTTCTCTTCTTTTTAGCAAAAAAATGTCTTACGAATCTAAGTCAAAAGTACTAGTTAAGTATAAGAGTTGCACAATGGGTCTTCTTTTATCATTATCATCAAGGAAATTTCACTCAAAATTTGTATCAATTTCAACCATAACAACATCTTCCTTTTTCTTTTTATCTTTTCCTTTCATAGGAACCTTCCTCCTTAGGCGATGTGACCACCTTCTTGATTGTGGAGGCCTTTTCTACTTCTTCTAAAGTGAAAAGGTAGAATCCACATTTTTCCTTTTCTTTGGCTTTGGTGGCCTCTTAGTAGAAGGGTTTTAGAATCCTCTTCAGCTGCGGGCTTCTCAACAGAGGCTGCAGGTTGAGTTTCCTGCAATCCTTGGTCTTTAGGTTCCTCCCTACTATTGGTAGGTGTTGCAGTATGGGAACTAAAGGGTATGTCTTCCTTTAGTGTAGTCGTAGGTGGTTCTTTTATTTCCTATTCCTGACCCCTTTCCTCTTCATTTTATATTTGAATAATGTTGTTTATATTATTTTTGTTGAGAAAATATTTCCAATATACATTGGGAAACCGAACCGTAAGACTTCTCTTAACAAGTAGAGTAACTAAACAAAAATGAGACAAAACTGACTAATTCCTCTTCCTCTTATATTTTGTGAACATTATTTTAACAAATTATATAGAAAGTTTGGAACATTTACTAGCCTCTGATGGCGTAAATTACTGAGCAACTTAAAATGCACTATGTATAATAATGATTATCTTCCATCAGAAGTTAAACTTCTAATAATGTGTGAAGCTACAGAGGCCCAATGCCAAGGTAAAGATAAATTTTTGTACCCTGTGAGGAGGAATTTAAATTCTCTCTAGACAGGGAGAATTTATTTTTGGCTATGATTGTGTCTACCCTCACTGGAAATTCTTCTCCAACCCTTAGAAGACCTGAGACCTCTACAATTGTTTCTTTTGATTCATCCACCCTTAATCCCCTCATAATTGCCTCATCATTTTGCAAGGTGCTAGAAAATTTTTGGGTCATAATCTCATTGTATTATGTGAGTATAAGAAAATAGTCTAGCCAACCAGCCTACTAGAAGATAAACACACATTACCTATCCTCTAGCAGTAGATTATAAGCTCCTAGCTCTCTCCTTATTATGTAACCGAATAAGTTTTCCAATTCTATTTTTCTTTGCTCTGTGTAATCACCCAATTATACTATTTTCTCACTATGCTATGCGCTTGATCACCCAATTCTACTTTAGATACTTTTTCTCTACTTGTGAACCCCCATTTCCTTGATAATGGTAGAAAATTGAAAGATAGAAATTTGAAAATAGCTAAGACTTTTGGATACCCCTCCCCCCTTTCTAAGGATGGGAATTGTTTACAATTAGTAGGTACAGACATATCATTGGTAATAAATTAAGAAGTGGAATTCGAAACATGAATTTTTAATGATTGCATGAATTATAAATACATATAAAATTAGTAAGCTTGAAGGTTAATTATGAAAGTTAATAAGAGAAGTACCTAGTGACATGTTAATTGAAGGATGGTGCATGTTGAATTCCACCATGCAACATGTTAAAAGATTTGAAATGATATGAGGTGATGGATAAAGATTGTGGGTCATCATGGTGTTAAGGAAAACTTCAACATGAGCATAGCATGTGGAAGAAAGTGGGAGTGGTAAGAAAAATACTACAAAAAGTACATAACAGATAAGTATAATTTAGTGCATGGTACGGGTGAGATGAAAAGCACGAATATTGGATGCTACGTGTTGTGGTATAAAGAAGTGGTATGAAATGAAAATGAATGATGGTTGCTATGGGCATGGGTGATATGATGGTTTTGAAATTGCTATAGGTTGCTGAAGTAACATGTCCCTTTTTAATGTTGTGCCTTGGAATGTGATGTTGTAGGTCATGTGAAAATTTCTACAAGTTTTGAAAATGAAGACTTCTGAATGTCACCTATGCATGTGTGTGCATGTGATATGTGTTGTAGAATTATACATGGGCAATAAAAGGAGGTGAGCTACGTAGCCCACCTGTTGATTCCTCCAATGTAGTGCTGGTAACTATTGATGAATTATATAAGTTTGGTTCTAATTGATGTTGTAGTATTCATAGGAAATCATCCTTCTATAGTGGCATTTTGTAAAGTTCTAACTAATGGCCATTGAATAAAAGTGAAAATTGTACAACATCAATAGTCATTAGTTGGATTGCTCCATTGGGAAAGATAGTTTGAATTTCATATGGCTTGAGCCATCTTTTTTGTAGTTTTCCCTTATAATCCTTATACATTGAGTCATAGAGTAGATCCCAATCACCTACATTAAATTGCTTTTTCTTGATAAACTGATCATGCCACCTCATTCTTTATTTTTGAATAATCTCAGTGTGGTGAATGGCTTCCATGAATATGTCATCTAAAGCATTGAGATTGTGCAACCTCTCCTTTTGTGCTTCAGATAAATCCATGCCCAATTTTAATGTTGTTCTTAGAGTTTTATATTCAAATTCTATTGGAAGGATTTCCTCTTTTCCATACACCAAATCATATGGTGTGAATGTTGTTGTTTTTTAGGTTGTCCTGTAAGCCCAAACCACTTCAAGTAACCTAGATTCCCGATCCTTCTTGTGAATTTGCATTTTTTTTGTAAGAATGTTTTTGATGTAGTCAACAATTGAGAATCCACAGGATTGTCAATTGTTGTAGCAAGTTCACTTCTCTATTTTAAAAAACACATAAATGGAGAACACAAGAAATATGAAATCTGAAATATTATCCATTCTAGAATATTTGAAAAAATAATTTCTTATAAAAGCTTCCACATTCTCCAACTATGTCAATCTAGCAACACTAACTTATAGACAAACAAAAATCAGATCATTGCGCTCTATGAGCAGAAAAAAAAGCAGCAACAACACACTTCAAATCCTCTCCTATCCAAAACAATATCCATTTTCACACCTTCTATGTATCCATTTTCTTGTTCAAAAGCTTCTTTTTTTATTGCAAGAAACCCCATCACTTTCTTCCTATCACTTCTCCCTTATTAACACAAATCTTCTAAAACAGTTTATGGGTTTTGTGCATCTCCTTCCCAAAATTTTGAAACATTTTGAAATTTTCTATTTTTTCCCAATATGAGAAATTTGTGCCCAATTTACTAAGATTGGGTCTCACAATTACAACCCAGACAATCTTCCTCTCCCCAAAATTCCAGTCAAACCTCAAGAATGCTCATTACTCCTTCCTAGACATGGTTTTTCCTCTTTCAGGTATGTGCATTCAAATGTAATTCAAAATTGGTCTTCCCTCCTCACAACCCACTCTCTCCACTTCCCCTACATTCCAAACTTGCAATAAAATGCAAATTCAAAATTTCAAAGTGGAGTTATAGAGCATATTAATTGCCTGCTTCAAGCTTGGGTGTGGGATTTTCATTTTTGGTAAATTAACATCTTTCAACAATTTTAAAATAATTTTAAAAAAGTGAATCAATTAAAAAATTTGATTTTCCCACAATCCGTCACCAAATTATACATGTTGGAGGAGTTGAGAATTTCAATAATTTGTGTGTGCAACCAAAAATCAAAACAAAATACAAGCATAAAAGTTTAAAATATTTTTGGTTGTGTAGGATTCTCTGTGCACCTAGATGTTCTTGCATCAAACACACTGGGTATAAAGTTTGTGAGTGTAGGCTCAAAAAAGTGGAGTTGAATGGTAGAACCATTATTTTAGATTGCAAGCAATCTACAATGAGCTCCATTGTTGTCCAAAGTGCACATGAACTGATTTCTTCTTCCTTTTCTTCCAGCACTCCACCGACACAAGCACCATCCTCCTTCCACAACTCTATTCACCATTCTTCTCTCCTCTCATGGATTCACATTCACCACGTATCACCCTCCTCCACCAAATACACTCTACTCTCCTCTTCTCATTCATGGGTTCAATCCCACCATAGACTAACCACCTCCACCAAGCTCCACTTGCATCATCCTCCACAACCTCTACATGCAAATACTTATCCATACACCAATATGTAACTTCATAATCACTTACTATTTACTTGCACTAGCTCCTTATTCACCTTAATAATATGAAATTTCAACTCAACCTTCTCTTCACTAAATTAAAAAAAAATCAGCTTTACCTCTTTCTCTTTTGCTATCCCATCATCCTTTTATTCATCTTGCATTGCAACTTCCTTGCACTCCATCGCTGCAACTACATCCTCTACTACTACAATTTCATCAATAGCTACAATTTCTGGGCGTTCTCCCATTGTAATCACAATTACATATTCATCCTTTATAGGGGCTACTCTAACTTCTTTTTCCTTCTCTTGGGTTGCAACACTCATTTTCTCTACTCTTCTTCTCATTTTCCTCTTTCTTCTTCTCTCTTTTCTTCACCAATATCCTCTCATCTTTGCCAATATTCTTCTTCAATTTATTTATCCTCATCTTGATCTTTCTCACTTCCTCATGGACCATCTGTCCCATCTTCTCAAACTTCTAATTTTCTACCTTCTCCCAATATTGTTCCCAATACAATATTCTCATGGGTCTCCTCATGACCCACCCCATCTTGTCTATTGTAATATCACCTCAACTCACATGCTCTATATTTCCATGGCTTTTCTTCTTGGCTCTCAATTTCTTAGGACTCCTCACACACCTGCAAAAATTCTCTTGAGCTTTTCAAAATATTCTATTGTTCTTCCTCTATCCACCCACTGGTCCTGATAAAGCTACCTCACATTCGATGATCTGCTTATGTACTCAGAACCTTTGGCTATAATATCATTTGATGGACTCAACAACTGATAATCCATAGGATTGTCAATTGTTGCAGCAAGTTCACTTCTCTATTTTAAAAACACATAAATGGAGAACACAAGAAATATGAAATATGAAATACTATCCATTCTAGAATGTTTGCAACAATAATTTCTTACAAAAGCTTCCACATTCTCCAACTATGTCAATCCAACAACACCAACTTATAGAAAAATAAAAATTAGATCATTTCTCTCTAGAGCAGCAAAAAAAGTAGTAGCAACACACTTCAAATCCTCTCCTCTCCAAAAAAATCTCCATTTCCACACCTTCTATGTATCCATTTTCTTGTTCAAAAGCTTCTTTTTGTATTGCAACAAGAAAAGCCATCACTTTCTTCCTATCACTTCTCCCTCATTAGCACAAATCTTCTAAAACAATTTCTGGTTTTGTGCATCTCCTTCCTAGATTTTCGGAAAATTTTGAATTTTTCCATTTTTTCTAATATGTGAAATTTATGCCAATTTATTGAGACTAGGCCTCATAGTTACGACCTAGATAATCTTCCTCTCCCCAAAATGTCAGTCAAACCTCTAGAATGCTCATTACTCCTTCCTGAATTTGGGTTTTCCTCTTTCAGGTATTGCATTCAATTGTAATTCAAAAATGGTCTTCCCGCCTCACAACCCACTCTCTCTACTTCCCTTACATTCCAATCTTTTAACAAAAAGAAAATTCAAATTTTTAAAGTCGAGTTACAAAGCATACTAATTTCCCACTCCAAGCTTGGGTGTGGGATTTTACTTTTGGAAAATTTACATCTTTCAATAATTTTAAAATATTTTTAAAAAATGAATCAATCAAATAATTGATTTTCCCACAATCTGTCACCAAATTCTACTGTGTTGGAGGAGTTGAGAATTTCAATAATTTGTGCATGTAACCAAAAATCAAAACAAAATACAAGCATAAAATTTTAAAATATTTTTGGTTGTGTAGGATTGTTTGTGCACCCAGATGCTCCTATATCAATTTTCTAATTCTCTATTAGTGACCTCCACTTGACCATTAGCCTTAGGGTGATAAGGTTTAGATTTCCTATGTTTAATCTCATATTCCTACACTAACTTGGTGATCAAATCCGAGGTAAATTGTGGACCTTGGTATTTCACAATTTCCCTAGGAACACCATATCTTGTAAATATATCTTCATAGAGAAATTTAGCAACCTTTCCATCCCTTTCAATTTGCAAATCGTTGACCTCCACCCATTTTGTAAGATAATAAGTGCATACCAATATATATTCCTTATTATTGGATGTTGGAGATATATGACCAATAAAATCTAGCCCCCATTTGTCAAATGGTACAATGACTAGTTGTGGCTGAAGTGGAATTTCATTTGATTTAGTAGGTTGTCCCATCCTTTGACATTTGTCACACCTCCTTGTATATTTAACTACATCCTTATGAAGAGTTGGCCAATAATAGCCAGTAGTCAAGATTTTAAGAGTTGTCCTCTTTGCTATAAAATGTCCTCCACAAGGTTCATCATGGCATGCTTTGAGAATGTCATAGACCTCATCTTCTCTGATGCACCTCATAATATTATTAGACCCTATGTAAAATAGATATCCAGTTACCCATGAATAAGGAATTTTTTTTTGAACTAAATGTCTCTTCTCCCTTAGTGAGAGATGTGGTAGTGTTTTCCCTGCAACTAGGTAATTGCTATGTCTACATACCAAAGTGTATGCAAATAAAGGGAAAATAAGTGTTCATCTGGAAATGAATCATCTACAATATTCTCTTTTGATTTCCTTGGAAATCTAGAGAGAAATTCTACTACTATATTAGCCTTTCCTAGTTTATCTACAATTGCTATAATATCAAACTCCTAAAGTAGCAAAACCATCTCACAATTCTTCCTCCAACTACTAGTTTATTCATCAAGTACTTGATAGTTGTATGGTCTATGTGAATGATTATAGAATACCTTGTGATGTATTTCCTAAATTTATTAATTACATAGACCACTGCTAACATCTCCTTTTCAGTTACTAACATTTTAACGAAGCCTTGTATAAATCTCCACATCTTGAAATAATAGGACAAACAATGGTACTGACATTTTAATGAAGCCTTGTATAAATCTCCTATATTACCCAGCATGACCAAGGAATCTTATGTCATCCTTTTATTTATGAGGTACAAGTAGTGTAGATATTACTTCAATCTTATTTGGGTCTACTTTGATCCCCTTATTGGACACAAAATGTCCCAAGTCTACCCCTTCTATCATCACCATGAAACATTTTTCATGACTTAAGGATAGGTGGTGATCTGACATCTATGCAATACATTCTCCAAGTTAGCAAGTAATTATTCTTAGGTATTCCCATAGGTTGTAAAGTCATCCATGAAAACTTCCATGGAATCATGAGTAAAGTTTGATAATATTCTCAATACTACCCTGTGGAATGTGGCAAGTGCATTGCATAGACCAAATGGAAAGACGGAGTAAAAATACGTACTCCAAGGGCAAGTAAATGTTATCTTGCCTTGGTCCTCTAGAGCTATCTTGATCTAATTATATTCACTAAACCCATCTAAGAAGAAAAAATATTATTTTTTGTGCTAATGAATCTATAACTTGCTCAATAAATGATAGGGGGAAGTGATATCTTCTGGTTGTTGCATTTAACTCACAATAATCAACACACACTCTTCATTTCCCTCTCTTCTTAGGTACAATTACTAATGGAAATACCCACTAACTATCTTATATTGGATAAATGAACCTTGCATCAAGTAACTTTTCTAATTATTCCTTAACTATGTCATGGAAAGATGGATTCATTCATCTTTGAGGTTACCTCACTGATTTGTATATATCATTGACGTAAATTTTGTGCATGCATAGGTTTTGGTCTATTCCTTTTATATCATGGTAATCCCATGTAAATGCAACTACATGTGCTTGACAAAATTTCAATAGTGAAGACTGTTGTGTAGTAGTCAATTGACTATTTACATTTAATGTCTTATAGGCATAATCTCAACTATCAAGGTTGATGTTTTGATAGAGGCAATATCTAGGCCTTCTATATTTGGAGTGCAATTATGGGGAAATAAGGTATAGAAAATATAAGAGATGGAATCAAATCTATTGATAGGGATTACATTTTGCAGAGAGTCTTGTAAACATGTTAAACAGTCATATTGTTGCAGGTCCCTACCATAGTTGTTTTTCATGATGTTTGCAAAAAAATTATCTTCATCTTGAATTTATAACATAGGACTACATTCAATATTCATTAAAATTTGTAATGAATATTGATAATCCTCATCTAGATCAATCCATACAGTTTATTCCAAATCTGTATGTGGCTAGGGAGGTGGATAAAGGACTGGCTTCTTGGTTACATTTCCATTAGAAATGATCATGTTACTAGATTTGTAACCTATTAAGGAATCTATAGTACCCAACCAAGGTATCCCTAGAAGTATGGGTTACCTTGCAATATTTTCTTTAAGTTGTAACACGATGAGGCTTGTAGGGTATTCTCATGAGTCTAATGTTATAACCAAGTCTTCTATAATTCCCTTTGGTTTTACTGTAGAACTATCTGCTAACTGCGAGATAGTAGGTGTAGGTCGGAGCTCCATTAGTTGTAATTGCTTCAATTTTTCCTTTTTCATCAGGTCCATGGAAGCTCCTAGGTCAATTAAGGTATTCTTTATGAGAGTGCCATTTATTTTGACATCCACAATAAGGCTCCCAAGGTCTGAATATTTAGGGACAACTATGTTTCCTAACATAATATCTACAAGTTGTCCTAAAACATGCACAAATTAAGGGTCCTTGCATTTCCTTCTTGGCTTCTTGAGGTATAAATCTCTCACTGACTTAGTATAAATTGACACTTAATTACCTGTATGTTTATGCAAACATCTCTAAGTTTTCCTAATAGATCAATTTTAGCTTCAACATGATGTTTTTGTATTGTTAGTCTCTTAGGGAATGGAGGTTTTGTACTTATGGTTGTTGGTTTATCCTGATTTGATTTAGGTTCCCTAGGTTGTTTTTCTATAGTTTCTATGGGGACTTCCTCATCAATCAACTCTATGATGTGAGGAGATGAAGGCCCAACTAACATTTTCCCTGATCTGAGGTGGACATCACTCACCTCTACCCCATAAGTAGGATATTGGATGGTATTGTTAGTATAAGCTTATTGGAAAGGTTTATTATTGGGGTTAGGTGTAGGTTGTGATGAAAATTGAGGTGCTCTTGGTGGTTTTGGTGTATCCATGGCTAGATTTAGCATTATGGCTTGTTTCTATGGCTGCAAGAGCTATTGTGGCTATTGGTAAGTTAGGTTTTGATTTTTCCATTGTTGACTTCTTTGCCATTGTGGTAGCCATTGGTTTTTTTGGGGTAACCACTAGAACTATAATTTGGTCCCTATTAATTCTTTGGTGGCTATGTTCCTTATTGTTGTTGAGTCCAATTATAGGATTTGGGCATTGACCATTATGCATTTTGTACATTGGTCCAGGGTTGAGGGTTCCAATTTGATAAGTGTAAATTACTAATTGGAAATGACATATTATAAGTCAAGGGATCTTGTGGCATACCTTGTTCTGGTTGCCATGGATTATGTTGAGAAATATAAAACACTTGACCTTCTTCATATTCCAAGGCATGATACTTTGGATTCCCTTTTTTTTCTTTAGATATACTGGCCAACTTCTTGCATTTGCAATCGATCTTCTTCTAGTGGTAGTGTGGGCATAATTCTATGAGGGTTGCCTCTACTTATTCTTGCTTCTTCTTGATATGGAGGGTATTTATTTGGGTAGACAAATGGCTTATGATGTCCTCCTTCATGTTAGATAGAAAATTGTTGAGCTCTACCATTAAGACTCTAGTGGATGATTTATTGAGAGAAGGGGTCTTGTCACCCCTATTCTTCTTGATGAATGACCTAGAGTAATTTATACACACTTTACAAATCTCATCAAAAGTAAATTTTAAGATGTCCCCCACTCCAATGAGATTGAGGGTGTCCATACAATCTTCATGAACTCCCCTTAAAAACACTATTTTTGAGGATTCATCAAAAAGTCTATTTTGATGAGATTTCTTGAGACAAAACTGAAACCTCTCAACATAATATTCCAATGGCTCATCTTCTCTCTATGACATCCTAAATATGTCATCCATCTTTCTATTTAGATCTCTATGATAATATTAACATTTTTCTAGGAACTTTGTCTTCATTGTATTCTAGTTGGGAACAACATCTCTTCACAACACCAAGAACCAACATAGAGCAACATCTTTGAGTGTAGGATGGAATAATTTGAGTTAGTGAGCATCTATGGTGTAGTCACATATTCAAAATATCACACCAAACTAAAAAAGAAAGGTGTCTAGATCCTTTGTAACTAGTCCATTGAAGATAAGGAGTGCTAAAGGAGGTATGTTCTTTACCACAACCCTTTCTTGGTTGGTTATTGGGAATTCAAAAATTAAATGCTCTGGTGGATATTCCATTATTGCATCATCCATGATGCCAAAATGTATTTGGGAAGCCACCTGTGTGATTGGTGGATCTACTGATGTAAGGCGTGATTATTCTTCATTGATCCCCTTAATTTCTTTGATGCTTTGTCGACTAGTTTCTTTAATTGATTTTCTGCATTGAGGGGATAAATATTTCTAGAGCATCTCTCTTCCTCAACATGCAATGGTTTTGACTCTTTAGATTGAAGTAGTTCCTCCACATTGTTAGTAATTCATGTTGTTGTTGATGGCTAAAAATGCCTACTTATCCTAATTTTGAAACGAAATTGCTAGACTATGAAAGCTTTGAAAGGAATTGAAAACACACAAAAGAATCCTAAACTTAGCACCATCCATGACAATGGTTCCAAAAGTGTGTGGCCTCTCTAATGTCTAATTAACTTGGTGTTAGTAGGTATACACACGACTCAAAGGACCTCAGAATCCCTAATTGAACAATTCATTTTCACAGGAGGGTTGCATTAAATTATCGACCAAGGAATCATAAAAAATTAGATAATTATTGCAAAGTATATGCATTAATAGATTCTATACATCCTATATCAATGGAGTATAGGAGAATAAAATGTGTGCAATTATAGTAAAAGATTGAAATTGGAATAAACTGCTAATTCATAAAATAGTTGAAAAAAATGTAAATGACTACCTTATACTACGGGTACCTAATGCTTAAGACTAACTGTTAATCACTAAACTGTAGTGTCCTAACCTAGATAATTTATTTGGAGTATGAAAAAAAACATTAATCTATAGAATCCAACTCATGAATTACAACACATGCATTTAAAATCATATAACTAAAAAATACCAATTGAATTCACAATGCATTATCTACTTGAACAACTGAAACTAAAGTGGTTTAGTAGTACCTCAAGTGGCCCTTGCTTGAGTCGCTGCTTCCATGAGACTTTATTAAACACTCACTTACTCATAAAATCATGATATCAAATCAATTCTCTTTATTGCATCTTAACAATCAACTATTACATAAAATCTAACAAGAATCTATTTAAAGATCTTGTTCAAATAACACACATCTTATTCATAACATTTTTGTGACTACTTATTTATAATAAAATCTAGATAAATAGCTAACTAGATCTCCTCCTAGATACAAGATCCATCTATATAGGGTCTGTGAGGAGTTTCATTATTCTCGGACTGAAAAAAAAACTTATGAAACAACTGTCAACTCTCCCTCAAAGATAGGAAGAGGACTAAGTTTGAAACAAAAAACAATAACTATTTGAAATAAGAGAAGAAAAACCAAATATGTAACTCTATGTCCAACAAATTAACCACTCATAACAAAAACATGATCATAGAACAGTTTTTCCATAAATCAGTCCCACTACAATTAGACTCCTTCTCCTAGATATCTTATTTGGTGAGTAAGAGTGATATTTTGTGACTCACAGATTGATCAATAAATTGTAATGAAATCATTTGCACAATAGAAGAAGATGATATGCAATATGTTACAAATACTTGATAATAATTGAGACTAACAAGCCACTTCGAGGGGGAAAACCTCCAAATATCTTCAATGAGAACACAATTAATAATATGATGATGAAATAAGACTCACAACCTCCTATATATACCTATTTATGCCTAGGATATCACCTAGGATGACTTAGATACCCTTATATAAGCCATATATTGACCTAACTAACTAAAAGATAATATAATAATGATAACATGACATAATTAGGAGTTAAGATAGACATAAGCTGACTATTCATAACCCAATGTGCACTAATATTAAGGACGCAGCATGCCCCCTTCTTTAAAGAAGCATTGTCCTCAATGTTAATCAAGTGTGGAATTTTTTGAATGAACTCATCATCTTCCCATGTGGCATATTCAACTAGTAAAATATTCCATTAGATGAGATACTTAGTGAGTGTTCTAGTCCTTAGCTTATTTATGTGTCTTTGATGGATGCACTCTGGTTTGAAGATAATTATTCCTTCTTCATCAAGCTCAATTAATAATGTCAAAGTAGGGATATTGTTCCCAATCACCTTCTTCAAACAAGAAACATGAAAAATTGGATGTACCTTTTTTGTAGGAGGAAAATAAGACTTGTAGGAAACACTGCTTATCTTTTGTAGGATTTTGTATGGCCCATAATATTTTGGAGACAACTTATTATTCTATTTATCTCGCTTAAGTGATATTTTATGGTGCAGGAGCACCTAATCCACCATTTGCAAATTTGAATACTTGAAGGTTGTTAGGTGGGTTATTTAGTTTATTCAAGGGTAGTATAAGGTATTTTGAGTCTATTTATGCTAAATAAGGTCTAATAAGACCATTTGATATGTTATATGATGGTGTTTTAGTTATTAGTGTCAAAATGTACAAAGTTGCACAAAATACAAATTTTGTCAAGCAAGAAATGTAACTTTTGGAATATGAAGGGTTATAGGAATTTGAAAATTACTTATGAACATTGGGAAGGTTAGTTTTGATTTGAAAGTGTATAAAAATCCTCTGCAAGGCTTGAACAAGGTTGTTGAATTTAGTATTGAATATTTCCCTTTAATATACAACACAATTTCTGCAAATTACTCTATTTTTTTGAACTTTTCTCCTACTGTACAGACTTGTATAGGCTTTAAATGATTTGAAATTAATTTTAAATTATGGTAGCTTGAATTGGATTTCATTTTATTCTAGTTTGAAGGTATAACATTAAATTTTGAGTGAGTTCTCTTCAATTTCCTGCTATTGCCCTATTTACATAGATTTAAGGGTTGAGGGTCATCTAAAATGGAAAAATGACCCATTCCACTTTCTGTAATTATTGTGTCTCATGGAATTGGTCTTAAACATTGTAACTTAGGTGTTTGCATGATTTTGTAGGCAAAGAGATCAATTTGTGTGGTTTGGGATGATGCTCTAGGGCTAGGCGGTGAAGTTTTCCTTATGAAAAAGTGGTGTTGTGATAGGGTTTTGTCAAGTTGTTGAAGGATCAGTCAATGTAATGATTGTTTTTCCTTGTGCAAGGTATTTATGATGTGTTTGGGGAATTGGTTGAGTTTGGTATGCCCAAGAGTTATGTTTTTCAATAAACCCTAGACTTGTGCATGGAAATTGAGGGTTTCTTGGTTCAACATTGTAAAAAGATTGAATATGAGAAATGATTGTAGATTTGGGTGTTTTGACACACATTTAGTGACTATCAATGAAGTTTTGGTGAAATTAAGGAGTTTAGGAAGTACTTAAGAAAAGAGGGCTAATTAACTAGCCTAAAATTGGGGTTGTTGGATGTTGTTGTTGTGTTGCTGATATGTGGTTGTCATTGATGACAAAACTATTAGCATTAATCCATTAGAAGATGTCTATGTTGAGGATATTGAGAAAATTGTAATGAAATGAGTTGTAGGTTGTCAATGGTGAGGTGAAGTTCAATCTATTAGTGAGTTTAGTACGTTGATTATTAGAGGTTGTGGAATAAAGGGTCTGTTGTTGAGTGTATCTAGTTTATCCACATCGAGTTTCAGATATCCGTGGGAAGATTTGATCGAGTTATGAAGATTTATATTCTAACAGTTTTTCTGTTACTTTAGTTTGTGTTCCTGAATGAAGATGATGCAATTTCAGTTAGTTCAGTTGCTATGGTTGCTTCTCTGGTGATTCGTGATGTTTCTGGATGTTTCTGGATCGTGCTCTATCTTTGTTACATGTCTGCATTGATCGTTGTGCTCGTGGTTGACAATTTTCTCTTGCGTATTCATGTTTTTCTTGTTCTTGGCTGACATGGTGTTTGTAGCGTGTTGTGGATCTTTGATGAGTAATTAATTGAATTTTTTTCATGTTGGAGATGTTGAATTGGATCTTCACTAAGTTGTGGCTGACCTTGGTTGATTCACATTAATAATATTTAGTGTATTTGGCTGATAGTTTATATTCATTTTATTATTTTGTTGAACCCAACATGTAGGGATGAAATTTCTTGTTGCAGATATATATAAGTGATTTTTTATTTGAATTGAAGTATGACAGTGGATGTTGAGTGTGTGTGTATGTGTGAATAAAGTTCTAATCATTTGAAGGTAGAGCAGAGTGTTAAGAAGAGTGAAGAAGAGTGAAGAAATGTTCATGTGCTTAACCGAAACTGTGATCAGGCATTAGTAGATGCTATTTTATCAGTTCAAATCCCTACGGATGTAATTCGAATCTTTCTGTAAGATAGTGTGTCTTCCTTTGGGTAGTTAGCCTTGTTGTAATTGAGCAGTGAACTCTAGGCAGTGCGCCTGAATGCATGTGCATTCCCCACTCATATTTCTTTATACTTTTAACAAGGTATAATCTTGTGGACTGACCTCCACTATGGTTTTTGCCCTAACAGGGTTTCCACATAAAAAATATTGGTGTTATGTGTGCTTCTAATGTGTTGTTGATTTATGCTTTCATGGTTAATAATCAAATCTAAGAATAAGGTTAATAAGTTAATTAAGTTTTAAATTTATGGGACAACTGATTCACCCCCCTTCTCAGTTGTCTGCCTTGTGTTGCCAATGATTGGTATTAGAGTAGGTTCCTTGGAAGAAGTTTAATAGTTTGAGGTGATTCGGGATGGTGACATACAAGAAGGACAGTCTGATATTTGATGAAACAAATTATTCCTTGTGGAAGAATCAAATGGAATGCCATCTGAGATGCATTGGGGAACTGTACTGGAGCATTACAAGTAATAGGTATGTTATTCCTCAGAATGGTCCTACTATTACTGCTAAGATTAGGGATGCTGAGTATAATATTAGGGCTAAAGAAGCATTGTTGGGTGCTTTGATTGATTCTGAGATGAAAAATGTTATGGATCTGAAGACTACTTATGAGATCTAGAAAAAGTTGGAAACCTTGTATGAAGGTGATACTAATGTGAAGATTGCTAAGTTGTAGAGTCTGAAAGGGAAATATGAAAAGTTGAGAATGGGTGATGATGAGAGCATTACTATTTTTATGCAAAGAGTGAATGAACTTGTTTGTGGTATCAAATGTGTTGGTGGATAGATAGAAAAATCAGAGATTGTTGCTAAAGTGCTTAGATCCTTTCCTGATTCATACAAAGTCAAAGCTAGTGCTATTGAAGAGCTCTGAACTGTAACAAATGTAACCAAAGATATGTTGGTTGGTAAGCATACTTCTTTTGAGTTGAGTGAATTTGGTGACACCCTTCCTAAGGTTAAATCTGCATTTAAGGCTACTACTTTTGGAAGAGATAGATAGAGATATGATCCAAGTGAGAGTTCATCTAGAAAGACATTCAAGTATGAGGATGAAATCAAACAGATTGAAGAAGAAGCAAGAGAGTTGGAAGCACTTATTTTCAAAAGAGTACTAAGAGGAAAAGGTAAGTATGAAGGAAAATTTCCTCTTAATTTTTTTTCTTGCAATAAGATAGGTCATTTTGCATCAAGGTGTTCAGAAAGAGCTCCTAAACCAAGACATAACAAGCCTAGATTTCAAAAGAAGTGTTACTATGTTGTTGATGAAGGTGTGGCAGATGATGAATCTAATAAAGGAAATAGAAGTGATGATGAATGGGTATTTATTACTATCAAGGAAAATAATCATGTATCTATTGAATCTGCTAGTTGTACAAATGTGGAGAAATCCCTAGCTACTCAAGTTGAAGATAAAGATGAATGGGTGATTGATAGTGGATGTTCACATCATATGACTGGAGATAAAAGTAAGTTTGTAATTTTGGAAAAGTATGATGTTGGTGATAATACATCTAGTGTGATCCATGACAGAAGATGTATTTCTCTTTATTGTAAGCATAATACTGATGATGTCATGTATGTGAAAGGATTGAAGCATAATCTTTTAAGTGTTGGTCAGATGTTTGATAAGGGATACAATCTTCAATTCAAGGATGGAAAGTGCATAATATTGAGTTCTATAAATGTGATTGCATCAGGTACAAAAACAAGAGGTAATATCTTTCATTTGAATGTAGCTAGTAAAAGTTGTTTGGTTTCTCAATTTGATGAAAGTTGGTTATGGCATAGGAGAATGTGTCATGTTAATTTTGATAATATTGTCAAAATAAGTTCTACTAAGGCTATGAGAGATATTCCTAAGTTGGTGAAACCTACTAATGCCATATGCAAGGAATGTCAATTGGGGAAGCAAACTAGAATTTCATTTTGAAGCAAATAGTATAATTCAAATGAATTATTGGAACTTGTGCATACTGATCTATGTGGTTCCTCTAAGATCAAAAGTTTACAAGGTTACATGTATTTCATGTTACTCATTGATGATTATTCTAGAATGGTGTGGGTTACTTTCTTAAAGGAGAAATATGAAGCACTAGAAAATTTCAAGATCTTTAAGGCTATGGTTGAGACAGAGACAGGTCTAAAGATTAAATGTACGAGATCATATAGAGGTGGTGAATTCACTTTTGGGGAATTCAATTCTTTTTGTGAAGAACATGGAATAAAGAGATAATTATCTGCACCATGGACCCCTCAACAAAATGGAGTTGTGGAAAGGAAGAATAAAATAATTTAAGATGTTACTAGAACTATGATGTTGGAAGGAAATGTTCCTCATATCTACTAGAGAAAAGCTATGAGTATTGTTGTGTACACACTCAACCAGGTACAAATCAAAGGTGATACTGGTAAGACCCCTTTTGAGCTATGGACTAGTCAAAAGCCTACTGTTAAACATTTCAAGATATTTGGAAGTAAATTTTATATCAAGAGAGATGAAGATATAGGAAAGTTTGATGCTAGGAGTGATGAAGGTGTCTTTTTGGGTTATTCTACTAAAAGCAAGGCCTACCGGTGTTACAATAAAAGATTGAGGAAAATGGTTGAAAGTGAAAATGTCAAGGTTGATGAAGACTTAGGTACAACATCCAGAACTTGTGGATATGATTCTGATGATCAGAATGATAGTACAAATAAAGGAAAGCAAGTTCAGACTACAAATTAAGTGAAAATCATTCTGGTCAATCGGGAAAATAAAGAGGAAGAAGAAACTAGTGAAATTTTTGAAGGGAACATAAGAAATTGAAGTTGAAGAACATCCTAAGAAGACTATGAGGTATGTAAGATTGAATCATTCAAAAGATCAGATTATAGGTGATAAGAACAAAGGTATTGACTAGGAGAAATATTGTAGAAGAATATTGCTTGATTTCAAACATTGAGCCTACTATTGTGAATGGAACATGCAAATATGAGCATTGGGTTGAAGCAATGAAAGAAGAGCTACTTCAGATTGAGAAGAATGATACATGGATTCTTGTTCCCAGAACTAAGGATAAGAATTCCATTGGAACTAAATGGGTCTTTAAAAAAAAACTGAATGAGCAAGGTGAAGTGGTTAGAAACAAAGTAAGAATGGTATGCAAAGGATATTCACAGATGGAAGGAATTGATTTTGAAGAGAATTTTTCCCCTATTTGTAAGGAAAGCTATGGTGTGGAAACAACTCTCCTAACATCAAAACCTTAGGGAAGAATGCAGAGATACTTTTAAATTTTCAATTATAGTCCAATTAAGATACACTTGAAAGAAATAGCAGAAACAGAGAAATGAACATACACAGACAAACACCAGATTTACGTGGGAAAACCCTTACGGTAGAAAAACCCACCACACCAAGAAAAGCCCCTTTGTATTACAGTAATGGAAATCACATACAAAGATCAAAATTATCTTTTTGATGTCAATTTACAATAGCATAATCCTTGATCAACCTTCTACAAAACATTCAAATTAAAATACTATTAGAATTGAATTCACACTGATCACTCATCAAACTGTTCATCCAACCATTCGTCCAACTTTTCATCGAACTGAACATCATTTGCAATTGCAAAGTATATCCATGTCATCCCTGTCTGTTGAAATTCCTCTAAAAATGACCACAACAGACTAACTTTCAACAGTTCCCATTCAACTTCTCTGATTGGTTGAAGACACACCACATAGGATAGTCTTCTAATTGGTCAACAATGTTCAACCTATGTTCGCATGTCGGTGAGACACTAACCGTGTCTCCCCGATGCCACAAGACCTGATTGTAGTTATCGCCAAGAGTCCTCACCATCGGCAAGACATTATACCAAGTTCACAAACTATCACTCAGACTTCCCCTTGTCACCAAGATATGATAACGATATCCATCACATGTATCGCTATCGCCAAGACAATCACTAGTCGATGAGAGATCATACTGATGTTCAAAGGTCACTTAGACATTAGCATTCCCATCAACGAGACTATCACTATTCACCAAGAGATCATACCGAGCCTTTCATGATAAACTAAAATGTCCTACCGTCGGTGAGACTTACTGCTTGCGCCAAGAGGTCACATCGATGTTCAAACCCATCGGCGAAAGAACCAACTGTCAGCAAGAGTTCTTACCAAAAGCCTCCAAGTTACCCCGAGACCACCTTTCTCCATGAGTCATATCGACAACATCCAAAGAATTGGCGAGACAAACGCCCATCGCTAAGACTTCATACTAAAGTGTTCAAGTCTCTCCCCGATGACTCTAAGTGTAAAGCTGTTGGTGAGACACCATCCGTCGCCAAGAGTTCTTACCGAGTCTTCATGCCTCTCCCTGAAATCGCTTGTCGCCCAGAGTCTCCCCAACATCCGATAAGAATGGCCTATCGGCCAGACCAACCCACTCAGCATAGGGTTACACCGAACACAACGATTCATAGCGATAGCTCCAATTGGCAAGACATCAACAATGTCTCGGTGACCTTAACATTTCACAAGGCTGCACAACTGCTAGTCAGCCAGACAGAAAGTATGTCACACTGACTTTTCTCTTTCAGAAGTTTCAGCCTGTGAGATTGAGGCACAACATTCCAACAATCTCCCACTTGATGAAGATCACACAGGCACCTCCAGAGCACAACAAAACTACTGAAATTCATGGGCACTAAGGCCCATCGAATTGGCACACCACCTGAACTTGTCTGTGCTCACTGGCTTCGTCAATTCATTTGCAACATTCTCTAGAGTATCCACTTTTTCTATAGAGACCTTTCCATCCTCCACCATATCTCATACAAAATGATACTGTACATCTATATGTTTCATCCTGGCATGGAAAGTAAGATTCTTCTCCAAAAAAATAACACTCTGACTGTCACAATAAATTGTTATTTTCCCTGCATCAAAACCAATGTTAGAACACAAACTTTTTAACCAGATTGCTTCTTTACAGGCGTGTGTTGCTGCCATGTATTATGCCTATGTAGTGGACAAAGTGACTACAACCTGCCGCTTACTCATCCAACTAACTACACCACCATTCAACATGAAAGTATATCCATTGGTGGATCTTTTGCTGTCAATGTCCCCCACCCAATCAAAATCCACATAGCCTCGAATATTGAGAGTCCTTTGTGATTCAACCAAGTTTTCATGGTAACACAAAGCATATTCTGAAGTGCCCTTCAAATATCTAAACACTATCTTCACAACATCCCAATGTGTCCCTCTAGGATTAGCCATAAACCGACTAAGTACTCCCACTGCTTGGGCAATGTCTGGCCTTGTACAGACCATTGCATACATAAGACTGCCAACTGCACTAGCATAAGGTACACTAGTCATGTCCTCCATCCTAGTAGGAGATTTTGGACAGTCTTCAACAGATAGCTTTGTTCCCTGCAAAACTGGAACAACTAGTTGCTTGCAATCATTCATACAAAATCTCTCTAGAATAGTCTTAACATACTTACTCTGACTGAGCCAAAGCTTTATACTCTTCCTATCCCTATTTATTTCCATTCCCAGAATATACCTTGCTGTACCAAGATCTTTCATTTAAAATTTTGTAGACAATTGAGACTTAAGATCAGAAATCATTAACTTACTATTGCCTATGAACAACATATCATCAACATAGAGAGCAATAATAAGAACTTGTTCACTTTCAGCTTTGTAATACACACAATGATCATATTTTGATCTTGCAAATCCCAATGACAAAAAAAAAGTGTCAAACTTCTGGTACCACATTCTAGGAGACTTCTTTAACCCATACAGAGATTTATTCAACTTGCAAAGCAATCTTTCTTTACCTTTTTCCACAAAGTGCTCATGCTGGGACATATAAATCTCTTCTTCAAGATCACCACGAAGAAATGCTATCTTCACATCCATCTGTTCGATCTCTTAGTCATATGCTGATGCAAGTGACAAAAGAAATCTAATGGACATCAGCTTAGCTACAGGAGAAAAAATTTCTCCATAATCAATTTCCTCTACCTGGGAATAACCCTTCGCAACCAACCTCACCTTATATTTTTCCACACTGCCATCCAGACCTATTTTCTTTTTACATACCCATTTTTAGCCCACAACTTTTCTGCCTTCAGGAAAGGGCACCAAACTCCAAGTATCATTCTTTTCTAATGATGCCATTTCTTCATTCATGGCTTCCAACCAAGAGTTTGAATCATACATTCTAAATGCCTCTTTCACTGTCCTAGGCTCATCAATGCTAGAAATTAAAGCATAGGCACAAGTAGAATCTATCAAAGAAAACCCATACCTATCAGGTTGCTTTCTTACACGAGTTGACCTCCTCACTTGTTGAGGCTGAGGTTGTTCTTCTTCATCATAACTCTCAGAACTACTTGAGCTCTCCTCAGTTTCATGTACATTTTGAATTTTTAATTCATCTTTATCTGGTGTCAGAGGAATTTCAACTACATCATTTTTGTTTTCTGATTTTGTCTCTGACTGCAGATCCAAGGTAGAAGGCTTTAGCTCATGAAAGATAACACTTCTGCTGTATAGAACCTTCTCTGTATCAGGATTCCAAAGCTTGTATCCTTTTATGCCAGCACTATAGCCAATAAAAATACATTTGACAACCTTGTTCTCCAATTTAGATATTTTCTCATATGACACATGTGCATATGCCTCACATCCAAAGACTCGAATGTGTCTTAGAGAGGGATTCTTACCAGACCATGCTTCCAAAGGTGTTTTCTCAACAAGAGAAGAATTAGGAGAACGGTTTATCGAGTAACATGTTGTAGCAACTGCCTCAGCTCAGAACTTCTCCTCCAAGCTAGCACTGCTCAATATACTTCGTGCTCTTTCCATCATTGTCCTATTGAACCTTTCTGCAACTCCATTTTGCTGTGGAGTGTAAGGTTTAGTTTTATGTCTTTTAATCCCATGATCTTTACAGTATCTCTCGAAATCATCAAAACAAAATTCACCGCCATTATTAGTCCTTAAACATTTTATTTTTCTTCTAGTCTGATTTTCTACAAGGTTCTTAAATTCCTTAAACTGATAGAACACTTCTAATTTACTTTTCAAAAAATAAACAAATTTTCTTCTCAAATAATCATCAATGAACGATACATAGTACCTTGACTTAGACAAAGAAGGAACATTCATTGGACCAAAAACATCATAATGTATATAATCAAGCAAACTAGAAGATTTGTGAGGACTGGAATAAAATGAAACACGGTGTTGTTTACCATATATACAATGTTCACAAAACTTGAATTTGAGGTTACAATCTTCAAGCCCCTCAACTAGGTTTTTATTCTTCAAGGTTTTTAAACCTTTCTCACCAATGTGGCCTAGCCTATGATGCCAGAGCATAGTCTTTTCTGCTGGAAGTTTAACTTCCATAGAGTTTACACTATCATGAACTTTTTCCTCTTTTCCTTCATGAGTAGCTTTCTGTGACTTTGTAGAGACACTATTGCATTGAACAACATGTGCATCCATCTTATACAAGGTACCAATACGAGCACCCCTTGCTAGCACCATTGAGCCTCTAGTCATCTTGCAGCCATTTCCAAAGAATGTGACTTGCACTCCAATATCATTTAGCATACTAACAGAAAGAAGATTTTGAGCCAGACCTGGTATATGCATTACATCATTGATTCCCTTCACTCTTCCATTAGGGAATTGAATTATGACTCTTCCACAACCAACTATTTCCAAAGATGAATCACTTGCCAAATACACCTTTCCACCACTGTATTTTTCATACTTCATGAACCAGTCTCTATGAGATGTCATGTGGAAAGATGCTCCATAATCAATCAGCTAGACATCATTTGATGCCTGTGTAGCTAAGGCTGCAATGAAGGCGTCTGCATCACTCTGAGAAGAATCATTGTCGGAAGAATACTTCTTCTTCTTCTTTTTTTCCTCTTTACAATCCTTTCGGACATGACCAGGTTGCCCACAATTCCAGTACTTCACCTTCAACTTCTTGCTAGGAGACTTTAATCTCCCCTTTGATTTGGATTTGGACTTCTTGTCCTTCTTATTGCCTTTTTCTTTCGATCTGCCTCTAATAGCAAGAGCCTCCTTCGCCATCTTAGAAGATTTCCTTCTCATCTCTTCTAATAACAAAGAAGCAACAAAATCTTCCATCTTAAAAGTGGATGCCATACTCCTAATAGCCATCACCAGGTGATCCCAAGAATCTGGAAAAGAACATAAGAACAGCATACAACGACCTTCTTCATCAATCTTCACACCCACAAATGTTAACTGTGCAATCAACATGTTGAATGCATTCAAATGATCAGCAACAGACCCTCCTTCCTGCATTCTCAAAGAGTACAACTTCTTCCTCAAGAACAATTTATTCACCAAGGACTTGCCCTGATAAATAGCTTCCAGTCTTTTCCACAAGGAAGATGTAGTCTTTTCTTCATGAACATTCAAAAGAATAGATTCTGCTAAACAGATCCTTATCAGCCCCTTTGATATTCTATCTGCAAGGTACCAATCTTGTTGCTTCATGCTTGTAGGCTTCATTCCAAACATATCAATCCAAAGACCACGATCAACCAACAGATCTTCCATTTTAAGTTTCCACAACTCAAAATTGCTGCCATTGAATTCCTCAATTTCAATATTTCTTGACGTGCTTGCCATCTTAACCTATAATTCAAATTACCAAACTTCTACAAGACTCCCACTGAACAAAATTGACACAAAAAACCCAACGTACCCACAAGGATAACACAATTGGCCAGGCTCTAATACCACTTGTAAGGAAAGCTATGGTGCGGAAACAACTCTCCTAACATCAAAACCTCAGGGAAGAATGTAGAGATACTTTTAAATTTTCAATTACAGTCCAATTAAGATACACTTGAAAGAAAAAGTAGAAACATAGAAATGAACATACACAGACAAACACCAGATTTACATGGGAAAACCCTTACGGGAGAAAAACCCACCACACCAAGAAAAGCCCCTTTGTATTACAGTAATTGAAATCACATACAAAGATCAGATTTATCTTTCTAATGTCAATTTACAACAACATAATCCTTGATCAACCTTGTAAAAAACATTCAAATTACAATACTATCAGAATTGAATTCACACTGATCACTCATCAAACTATTCATCCAACCAATTGTCCAACTTTTCATCGAACTGAACATCATCTGCAATTGTAGAGTATATCCATGTCATCCCTGTCTGTTGAAATTCCTCACAGAACAACCACAACAGACTAACTTCCAACGGTTCCCATTGGGCTTCTCTGATTGGTCGAAGACACACCACGTAGGATAGTCTTCCAATCAATCAACAACATTCAACCTATGTTCGCATGTCGGTGAGACACTAACCGTGTCTCCCCGATGCCACAAGACCCGATTGTAGTTATCGCCAAGAGTCCTCACCATCAGCAAGACGTTATACCGAGTTCACAAACTATCGCTTGGACTTCCCCTTGTCGCTAAGACATCATACCAATATCCATCACATGTATTGCTATTTCCAAGACAATCGCTAGTCGATGAGAGATCATACCGATGTTCAAAGGTCACTTAGACATTAGCATTCCCATTAGCGAGACTATTGCTATTCACCAAGAGATCATACCGAGCCTTTCATGCTACACTGAAATGTCCTACCGTTAGCGAGACTTATTGCTTTCACCAAGAGGTCACACCGATGTTCATACCCATTGGCGAGAGAACCAATTGTCGGCAAGAGTTCTTACCAAAAGCCTCCAAGTTACCCCGAGACCACCTTTCGCCATGAGTCATACCGACAACAGCAAAAGCATCGGCAAGACAAACACCCATCACTAAGACTTCATACCAAAGTGTTCAAGTCTCTCCCCGATGACTTCGAGTGTAAAGCTGTCGGTGAGACACCATCTGTCACCAAGAGTTCTTACCGAGTCTTCATGCCTCTCCCCGACATCTGATAAGAATGGCATGTCAGCTAGACCAACCCACTCGGTAGAGGGTTACACCGAACACAATGAGTCACAGTGATAGCTCTAGTCAGCAAGACATCAACAAGGTCTCAATGACCTTAACATTTAACAAGGTTGCACAACTGCTAGTCGACCAGACAAAAAGTATGTCACATCGACTTTGCTCTTTTAGAGGTTTCAACCTATGAGATTGAGGCACAATATTCCAACACTATTGCTAGAATTGAAGCTGTAAGATTATTTCTTGCCTATGTTGCTTACAAGAACTACAAGGTTTATCAGATGGATGTCAAGTTAGCTTTTGTAAATGGTGAATTGGAAGAAGAGGTGTATGTTGAGAAACCTGCTAGATTTCAATTGACTGATTAGGGAGATATGGTTTGTGAGTTGAAGAAAGAACTGTATGGAATTAAGTAAGCCTTGAGAGCATGGTATGCCAAATTGGATAAGTATTTGCTAAATATTGGATTTAACAAAGGTACTGCTGATAGTAATTTTTATTTCAAGAATTATGATAAAGATTTGATTGTGGAAGTCTTTGTTGATGATATCATTTTTGGAGGAGATGATGGTTTGTGCATGAAGTTTTCTAATGAGATGCTAAATGAATTTGAGATGTCAATGATTGGTGAGATGAAATTCTTTTTGGGATTGCAAATTACTTAGTTAGACAAAGGGATCTTTATATCTCAATCCAAGTATGTGAAAGAATTGTTGAAGAAATTTGGTATTGAAGATTCAAAGCCAGTTGGTACACCCATGGTGATCGAATGTAAGTTGAAAAAAGATGATGATTCTCCAAAGGAAAATTGGACTAGATACATATCAATGATTGGTGGATTGCTTTATTTGACTCAAACTAGGCCTGATATCATGAATGTTACATGTATTGTTGCAAGATTTCAAGCTGATCTGAAGGAATATCATGTGACTGCTTTGAAGAGAATTTTTAGATACTTGAAGGGAACTGTTGAATTTGGCCTGTGGTATCCTAAGGATGATGATCTTACTTTGAGTTCCTTTACTGATTCTGATTGGGTAGGAGATGTAAATGACAAGAAAATTACTAGTGGTGGAGCATTTTTCTTGGGTAAGAAGATGATTTCATGGTTAAGTAAGAAGTAGAATGCCATTTCCTTATCTACTACAGAGGCCGAATACATTGTTGTTACTAACAATTGTACTCAAGTATTGTGGATGAAGTAGATGTTGAAGGATATCAAAGTTGTGTATGATAAGCCTATAGCTATATTTTTTGATAATTCAAGTGATATTAACATTTATAAGAATCTTGTGCTACATTCAAAGACCAAGCATATATCTATCAAGTTTCACTTTTTGAGAGAAAAGGTGAGTGAAAAGGAAGTCAGACTGGCATATGTGCCTACTAAGGAGCAGATTGCAAATATATTTACCAATCCGTTTCCTGAGGATGCTTTTGAGTATCTTAGAGGGAAGTTATGGGTGATTACCCCTCCTAATTAGAACTAAGATGCATTGCATTGCATTAGTCCATGATTTTTAGTCATATCTTGATCTAGATTGATGTTGTGGTGGCTGTTACTCAGGGGGAGTACTCAAATGTTTAGATGCTCAGATATGTGGTTTAGAGTTTGTGTGGTGCTTAGGGATCTTTTTCATTGATGTCAAAGGGGGAGATCATGTGAAAAAATTTCTGGGAAGAAGAACCTTGCGAGGAGAAAAGTCACGTGGAAGAGTTGAGGAGAAAAGAATCAGAACCTAAGCGAGAGTAAGTGTCAAGAGTTAGTAGTGTTGATGGTGTTTTTCACATCATGTGTTTCCAATGCCAAAGGGGGATATTGTTGGATGTTGTGGTTGTGTTGCTGATATGTGGTTGTCATTGATGTCAACAATATTATCATTAATCCATTAGAAGCTATATATGTCAAGGATATTGAGAAAATTGTAATGAAATGAGTTGCAGGTTGTCAATGGTGAAGCAAAGTGAAGTCTATCAGTGATTTCAATACATTGATGATCAGAGGTTTTGGACTAAAGTGTCTATTTCTTAGTGTATCTAGTTTATCCACGTCAAGTTTTAGAGATCCACGTGAAGATTTGATCAAGTTATGAAGATTTATATTCTAACAACTTTTTTGTTACTTCACTTTGTGTTCCTGAATGAAGATGATGCAATTTTTGTTAGTTTTGTTGTTGCAGATGCTTCTCTGGTGATTCATGATGTTTTTTGATGTTTTTAGATTTCTCTCTATCTTTTTTGTGGGTCTGCATTGATTGTTGTGCTCGTGGTTGACGATTTTATCTTGCATATTCATGTTTTTCTTGTTCTTGGTCAGCATTGTGTTTGTAGCCTGTTGTGGATCTTCGAGGAGTAATTAATTGAAGTGTTTTTGTGTTCGAGATGTTGAATTGGGTCTTCACTAAGCTGTGGCCAACCTTGGTTGATTCACATTAATAATCTTTAGTGTTTTGGACTGGCAATTTATATTCATTTTATTATTTTGTTGAAGCCGACATGTAGGGATGAAATTTCTTGTTGCAGATATATATAAGCGATTGTTTATTCGAATTGAAGTATGCCAGTGGATTCCAAGTGTGTGTATATGAAAATAAAGTTCTAATCATTCGAAGGTAGAGCAAAGTGTGAAGAAGAGTGAAGAAATGTTCATGTACTTAATTGGAACTGTGATCAGGCTTTAGTAGATGCTATTTTATTAGTTCAAATCCCTGCAGATGTAATCCAAATATTTTTGTAAGATAGTGTGTCTTTCTTTGGGTGGTTATCCTTGTTGTAATTGAGTAATGAGCTCTAGGTAGTGTGCCTGAATGCATGTGCATTCCCCACTCATATTTCTTTATACTTTTAACATGGTATAATCTTTTGGACTAACCTCCACTATGGTTTTTCTCCTAATAGGGTTTCCACGTAAAAAATATTGGTGTTATGTGTGCTTCTAATGTGTTGTTGATTTATGCTTTCATGGTTAATAATCATATCTGAGAATAAGGTTAATAAGTTGATTAAGTTTTAAATTTCTAGGACAACTGATTCACCCCCCCTCTTAGTTGTCTGCCTTGTGTTGCCAACTGCGGTAGTTTATTGGATCTCTATGTTGTTACAAAGAATTCAATTGAAACCTTTTGGGGATGTTGAGTTTCTTCTATGGTGAGTCTTAATTGATGTTTTTTAGGTCATTGTACAACCTTCTCTAAAAGATATTGTGCAAAGTTGAGTTTGGAGGGCTACAAGCCTCTAATTGTGAGTTTTGAATCAAGGGAAATAGGACAGTGTTGAAGAGTTGTTTCATGATTTTTTTTGTCCTTTTGTGTTGGTTTGGGAGTTTCAACTGCCTTGCTTACATTAGGTGGTATCAAATCTTAGGGACAAGGTCTTTTGTTAGTGATTTGGTTGAATTTTTCAGGTTTGGAGAAAGGTGATTGGAAGGTGAAAGGACAAGTTTGTAAAGATGCCTTTGAAGGGTGTTGGTGATGCTAGAGAGTTGCAGGAACTGAAGGAGAAGCATGCTAAGCTTTAGAAATCACACAATACTATGTTGGCAAGGCTTGCTTCCTTGGAGACAAAGAAAAGAATATGTGAGAATGAAGAAAGTGAAACAAAGGAGTAAGATGATGAATATGAAGACGTTGATGAGGAATTAGACCTTTAAGATCAGAGGATGGAAAAGTTGCTCAAAGCAGTTAAAGGTGATTCAATAAAGGTAAAATTTTATCTTCCTATGTATGGTGGAAATTTAAATGAACAATAATTGCTTGATTAGATTGCTGCTATGGATAATTACAGGCTGAAACCTCCATGAGTGCCAAGTCAGTGTGACAGGTTCCATGTCTGGTCGACTAGCAGTTTGTTTTATCCAATGCTAAATAGGATGCTGTGACCCTGAAGAAGTCTTGCTGAAAGGTTTACCATGTAGCTATCGCTGTGACAAGGTGTGTTCGTTGTGACCTTATAGCGCTTGGGAGATATCTGGCCAAAAGGCCATTCATTCAGGTATCGGCGAGACTCTTGGCGACTAGAGTTTCAGAGTGACTTCAAAATTTGGGGAGATGTCTCAATGAAGTGTTTATCTCTCGCTGACAATGTTTGTTTGTTTTGTATTTATCAGGGAGACTTGGTCAAAGGAAATGCCATCAGTATGATGTCCTACCGAAGTGACTATGCCTCAACGATGAAAGAATCTAGTGTTAAATCTTTGGTATAACTCAAAGCTATCGGAGAAAGGTTTTAGCAATAGATGAGAATCATGCTGATAGGGACTACTTGGGAGTTATCGATATAACTCTTAGACTTCGTTATGAAGTCTGAGCGATAAGCTATTGTCTTGCTGATAGCCGATGGATATCGGGGTAACTCTTGGCAACAGTTAGTCTTCAGTGGAACATATATAAATCGGTAAGTTCTCTAAGCAGTGGACAAATGTTTTGGTGACAAGTGAACACTTCAGAGTAGCATATGAAGATTGGTATGAACTCTCGGTGATAGATGTGAGTCTTGCCATCTTTCATTTGGTACTCGGTAGATATGGGAACTTCAGTGTAACCTTAGTGATTCGCTATGACCTTCTGGCGAAAGCGATAAGTCAGGATGACTGCTTGGTGACTTGGTGAAACTCTTGTAGCTCGATAGAACGTCCTGGTGACTATGATAACTCTTGGTGACATTGATATGAGTTCAATGTGGCATCAGCGAGACACAGTTAGTGTCTCACCGAGATGCCAATACAATACAAATTCTGTTGACTGAGTATGACTTCTGATGTGGCATCTTGTGGATGAATTAGAAGAGCTGAATTGGAACCATTGGGAGTTTGTTCATTGTGACGGTTTTGTGAGGGAGATCGACAGTCAGGGAACACCATGGATATAGTTGGAAATTGCAGATGCTTGGGGGTTGGATAGTAGTTTGATCAATAGTGAAGTGTGAAGAATTCAAACTATATCAGTGAAGGATTTAAAATTTGTAAAGGTTGTAACTTGGATGTCTCTGTTCGAAGAAGGTTCATGATGAATGCTACTGTATAATGACACCAGAAAGATAAGTCTAGAATTGTATGTAATTTTTAATTACTGTAATACAAAGTGATTTCTCTTGGTGTGGTGGGTTTTTCTCCCGTAAGGGTTTTCCCACGTATATCTAGTGTTTCATGTGTGTTTGTCTAAATACTCTATTTCTGTAATCTATCTCATAGTGCATCTTAACTTGACTGTAATTGAAAATTTAAAAGTACTTCTGCACCCTTTCTTGAGGTATTGACGTTAGGAGAATTGTTTTCCGCGTCTAGTTTTCCTTACAAGTGGTATCAGAGCCTGGCCAGTTGTGTTATCCTTGGGGGTACATTGGGTTTTTTGTGTCAATACTGTTCAGTGGGAGTTTTGTAGAGATTGCTATTTCTATTTATATATTAAGATGTCTAGTTCATCTGGGAAGATTGAAATAGAGAAATTCAATGGTAGTAACTTTGAATTGTGGAAACTCAAGATGGAGGATCTCTTAGTAGATTGAGACCTTTGGCTTGTTGTGTCTGGAACTAAACCTACAGGTATGAAGCAAGAAGAATGGGACCTTGCAGATAGGAAAGCGAAGGGGCTGATAAGGCTCTATTTGGAAAACTCAATTCTTCTCAATGTGCATGAAGAGAAGTTTGCTTCTCTCTTGTGGAAGAGAATAGTGTCTATTTATCAGGGGAAATATTTGGTGGATAAGCTATTCCTGGGAAAGAAGCTTTACTCTTTGAGAATGTAGGAAGGAGGGTCTATAGCTGATCATTTGAATGCATTCAACATGCTGCTCACACAATTAACATCTGTTGGTGTAAAGATTGAAGAAGAAGATCGCTGTATGCTTCTGTTATTTTCTTTGCCAGACTCATGGGATCATCTAGTGATGGCTATTGGGAGTACAACATCCAGTTTCAAAATGGAAGATATTTTTGGTTCTTTGTTGTCAAAATAAATGAGAAGAAAATATTTTGAGATGGCGAAGGAGGCTCTTGATATTAGAGGAAGGTTAAAGGAGAAAGGTAAGAAGAAGGACAAGAAGTCCAAATCAAAATCAGAGGGGAGATCAAAGTCTCCTGGCAAGAAGTCCAAGGTGAAGTGCTGGAACTGTGGGCAAGCTGGTCATGTCCAAAAGGATTGTAAAGAGGAGAAAAAGAAGAAGAAAGGATCTTCCAAGAATGGTTCTTCTCATAGTGATGGTGACACCTTCATTGCAGCCTTGGCTAGTCAGGCATCAAATGATGTCTAGTTGATTGATTCTAGAGCATCATTCCACATGAAATCTCATAGAGAATGGTTTACAAAGTATGAAGAATACAATGGTGGAAAGGTGTACTTGGTGAGTGATTCAACCTTGGAAATTGTTGGCCATGGAAGAGTCAGAATCCAATTCCCTAATGGCAGAATAAAGGGGATCAATGATGTTATGCACATACCAGGTCTAGCTCAGAATTTACTTTTTGTCAGTAAGCTAAATGATATCGGAGTACAAGTCTTGTTCTCAGGGAAGCGGCTGCAAGATGACTAGAGGTTCAATGGTGTTGGCTAGAGGTGCTCGAATTGGTACCCTGTACAAGCTGGATGCACAAGTTGTTCATTGTAATAGTGTCTCTTCAAAGTCACTGAAAGCTGCTCATGGAGGTAAAGAGGGATATATCCCTAATTATGTAAACTCTACAGAAGTAAAACTTCCTGCTGAGAAGACTATGCTTTGGCATCATAGGTTAGGCCACATAGGAGAAAAAGGTTTAAAAACCTTGAAGAATAAAAACCTGGTTGAGGGGCTTGAAGATTGTAATCTGGAATTTGAATTATGTGAACACTATATATATGGAAAGCACCATCGTGTTTCATTTTATGACAGTCCTCATAAATCTTCTAGTTTGTTAGACTATATTCATTTGGATGTGTTTGGTCCAGTAGATGTTCCTTCTTTGTCTAAATCAAGATACTATGTGTCATTCATTGATGATTATTCAAGAAGAGCATTTATATATTTTTTGAAAAGTAAATCAGAAGTGTTCAGTCGATTTAAGGAGTTTAAAAATCTTGTTGAAAATCAGACTGGTAAAACAATAAAATGCTTAAGGACTGATAATGGCGGTGAATTCTATTCTGACGAATTTGAAAGATACTGTAAAGACCATGGAATCAAAAGACACAAGATTGCACCATATACTCCACAGTAGAATGGAGTTGTAGAAAGTTTCAATATGATGGTGATGGAGAGAGCATGAAGTATGCTTAGTAGTGTTGGTTTGGAGGAGAAGTTCTGGGTTGAAGCTACTGCTACTGCATGTTACTTGGTTAATCAGTCTCCAAACTCTACCCTTGTTGATAAGAAACCTTTGGAAGCATGGTCTGGCTATGAGGCATATGCACATGTGCCAGATGTAAAAAGATCTAAGTTGGAGAACAAGGCTGTTAAGTATATTTTTATTGGCTATAGTGCTAACATTAAAGGATGCAAGCTTTGGAATCCTGTTACAGAGAAGGTTGTATATAACAGAAGTGTAATCTTTCATGAGCTGAAACCTTCCACCTTGGATCTACAATCAGAGACAAAGTCAAAAAATAGTAAGGATGTAGCAGCAATTCCACCTACACCAGAGAAAGAGGAATTGAAGATTCAAAACGTACCTGAAACTAAGGAGAGCTCAAGAAGTTCTGAAAGCTCTGAAGAAGATGAACCTCAGCCTCATCCAGTGAGGAGGTCAACTTGAGAAAGGAAACAAATAGATAGGTATGGGTTCTCTTTGATTGATTCTACTTGTGCCTATGCCTTGATTTCTAGCACTGATGAGCCTAGGACTGTAAAGGAGGCAATTAAAATGTTTGATTTAGATTCTTGGTTGGAAGCCATGAAGGAAGAAATGGCGTTATTAGATAAAAATGAAACCTGGAGTCTGGTGCCCTTGCCTAAAGGCAGAAAACCTATGGGCTGTAAATAGTTATTTAAGAAAAAGATTAGTCTGGATGGCAATGTAGAAAAATACAAAGCATGACTGGTTGCAAAGGGTTATTCCCAGGTAGAGGGAATTGACTATGGGGAAATCTTTTCTCTTGTAGCAAAGCTGACGTCCATTAGATTTCTATTGTCACTTGCAGCAGCTTATGACTTAGAGGTTGAACAGATGGATGTGAAGACAACATTTCTTCATGGTGATTTTGAAGAAGAAATCTATATGTCCCAGCCTAAGCACTTTATTGAGAAAGGTAAAGAAAAACTAGTATGCAAATTAAAGAAGTCTCTGTATGGGTTAGAGTAGTCACCTAGAATGTGGTACCAAAAATTTGATACCTATGTATTATCTTTAGGCTTTGTGAGATCAAATTATCATCACTGTGTATACTATAAAGCTGAAAGTGATCAAGTGCTTGTTATTGCTCTTTATGTTGATGATATGTTGTTCATTGGAAATAGCAAGCTAATGATTTCTGATCTTAAGTCTTAGTTGTCTGCTAAGTTCAAAATGAAGGATCTTGGTGCAGCAAGGTATATTCTGGGGATGGAGATAACCAGGGACATGAAGAATAAAAAGCTTTGGCTCAATCAGAGTAAGTATATAAAGACTGTTCTAGAGAGATTTTGTATGAATGATTGCAAGCAGTTAATTGTTCCAGTCATGCAGGGAATGAAGCTATCTGTTGAGGATTTTCCAAAATCTCCTACTGAGATGGAGGACATGACCAGTGTACCCTATGCTAGTGCAGTAGGTAGTCTTATGTATGCAATGGTCTGTACAAGGCCAGACATTGCCCAAGCAGTGGGAGTACTTAGTCAATTTATGGCTAATCCAGGAAGAATACATTAGGATGCTGTGAAGAGGGTGTTTAGGTATTTGAAGGGAACTTCAAATTTTTCTTTGTGTTACCATGGGAATTCGATTGAATCACATACGACTCTTAGCATTCATGGGTATGTAGATTCCAATTGGGCAGGGGACATTGACAGCAGGAGATCCACCAGTGGATACGTTTTCATGTTGAATGGTGGTGCAATGAGTTGGATGAGCAAGCGATAGGCTGTAATCACTTTGTCCACTACAGAAGTTGAATACATGGTAGCTACCCATGCTTTTAAAGAAGCTGTATGGTTGAAATGTTTGTGTTCTAACATTGGTTTTGATGCAGGGGAAATAACAATCTTATGTGACAGTAAGAGTGCCATTTATCTGGCAAAGAATCCAACTTTCCATGCCAGGATGAAACATATTGATGTATAGTACCACTTTGTACGAGATATGGTTGAGGATGGAAAGGTAAATTTGGAAAAAGTTGATACTCTGGAGAATGTTGCAGATGCATTGACGAAGCTAGTGAGCACAAACAAGTTCAAGTGGTGTGCCAGTTCAATGGGCCTTAGTGCCCATGATTTTCAGTAAGTATTATTTTTGCTCTGGAGGTTCCTGTATGATCTTTGTCAAGTGGGCGATTGTTGGAAATATGTGTCTCAAGCATTACAGGCTGAAACCTCCATGAGTGCCAAGTCGGTGTGACATGTTCCATGTCTGGCCGACTAGTAGTTTGTTTTATCCAATTCTGAACATGTTGTTGTGACCCTGAAGAAGTCTTTCCAAAAGGTTTATTGTGTAGCTATCACTATGACAAGGTGTGTTCGTTGTGACCTTATAGCGCTCAGGAGATATCTGGTCGAAAGGCCATTCATTCGGGTATCGGCGAGACTCTTGGCGATTGGAGTTTCAGAGTGACTTCAACATTAGGGGAGATGTCTTAGCAAAGTGTTTATCTCTCACTGATAGTGTTTGTTTGTTTTGTATTCATTGGGGAGACTTGGCCGAAGGAAATGCCATCGGTATGATGTCCTACCGAAGTGACTATGCCTCAGCGACAAAAGACTCTAGTGTTAAATCTTCGGTATAACTCAAAGCTATTGGAGAAAGGTTTTAGCAATAGATGAGAATCATGCCAACAGGGACTACTTGGGAGTTATCAATATAACTCTTAGACTTTGTTATGAAGTCTGAGTGATAAGCTATTGTCTTGCCAATAGTAGATGGCTATCGGGGTAACTCTTGGCGACAGTTAGTCTTCGGTGGAACATATATAAATTGGTAAGTTCTCTCAGTGGTGGAAAAATGTTTTGGCGACAGGTGAACACTTTAGAGTAGCATATGAAGATCGGTATGAACTCTCGATGATAGATGTGAGTCTTGCCGAATTTCATTTGGTGCTCAGTAGATATGGGAACTTCGGTGTAACCTTAGTGATTCGCTATGACCTTCTAGCAAAAGCGATAAGTCAGGACGACTGCTTGGTGACTTGGTGAAACTCTTGTAGCTTGATAGAATGTCCTGGAGACTATGATAACTCTTAGCGACATTGATATGAGTTCAATGTGGCATTAGCGGGACACAGTTAGTGTCTCACCGAGATGCCAATACAATACAAATTATATTGACTAAGTATGACTTCTGATGTGGCATCTCGTGGATGAATCAAAAGAGCCGAATTGGAACCATTGGGATTTTGTTCGTTGCAATAGTTCTGTGAGGGAGCTCGATAGTTAGGGAACACCATGGATATAGTTGGAAATTGCAGATGCTTGGGGGTTGGACAGTAGTTCAATCAACAGTGAAGTGTGAAGAATTCAAACTATATTAGTGAAGGATTTAAAATCTATAAAGGCTGTAACTTGGATGTCTCTGTTCAAAGAAGGTTCATGATGAATGCTGCTGTATAATGACACTAGAAAGATAAGTCTGTAATTGTATGTAATTTTTAATTACTGTAATGCAAAGTGATTTCTCTTGGTGTGGTGGGTTTTTGTCTCGTAAGGGTTTTCCCACGTATATCTGGTGTTTCATGTGTGTTTGTATAAATACTCTATTTCTGTAATCTGTCTCATAGTGCATCTTAACTTGACTATAATTGAAAATTTAAAAGTACTTCTGCACCCTTTCCTGAGGTATTGACGTTAGGAGAATTGTTTTCCGCATCTAGTTTTCCTTACACAAATGGTGAAGGTGGAAAAGACAAAACTCAAAGGTCACGCTCTTTTATGGTGGGACTATGAGCAAGTAGAAAGGAGAAAACAAAGCAAGTCAAGGATAACTTCTTGGGACAAGATGGTACAAAAAATGAAAGGTAAGTTTCTTCCAAAATATTATGAAGTTCAATTGTATATGAAGTTACAAGGTTTGAAGCAAAAGGATCTAGATGTAGGCCCATACTGATGAATTTTACAAACTAAGTATAAGGTCAAGAAGGGATGACGATGAAGTTGAAAATATGGCTAGATATCTAGGTGGTCTTAGATTTAATATACAAGATGAACTTGTTGTTTCTAACCCAAAGATTGTCGAGGAGTGTTTTCAATTGGTAATTAGTGTGGAGGAAAAGCTCAAAAGAAGGAAAGAGAAATATGTTAGAGGAAGAGGTAATAGCACAAGAGGGAGAGGAACAATCCCTACACCAAAGCAATCATTTTAGGAACAAGAAGAATCAAATAGAGGTAAAGATCAAGGTGTTGATGCTAGAGGAGGTTTTAGGGGTAGAGTTAGATTTAGTGGTGGTAGAAATTATAATGTTTTTGTAGGGAGATGTTATAATTGTAATGAATATGGTCATCCTTCATGGAAATGTCCTAAAAATTTTGGTAGTTCATCAAGTGGAGAAAAGAGGACTGAAAGGAGAGCACAATTAGTTCAAGAAGAGGAGTGTGAGAGCACAAATTCTACAAGTTTAAGAGTTGCTCCTAAAACAGGGGAAATGCTGATGATGAGGAAGATTGTATTGAAGGAAACCAAGGAGATGGAACCATTGCAGAGAAATAACCTCTTTAAGACCACATGCAAGTGCAAAAACAAGGTATGCAAATTTCTTATTGATTCTAGTTCTACAAAGAATATGGTGTCAAGTGAGATGGTTAACAAACTGAATTTACAAGAAGTTCCTCATGAGTTACCCTATAAAGTGTCTTGGTTGAGTGATGGGAAATCATTGTTGGTCAATGAACAAGTAATTGTTGAATTCTAGGTTGGGGGTTATAAGGATAAGGTAGTTTGTGATATTCTCCCTACGGATTGTTGTCATTTACTTCTTGGTAGGCCCTCGCACTATGACAGGCGTGCACTGTATGATGGGAGAGAGAACACATATACCATAGTAAAAGATGGATGCAAGTTTGTTTTGACTCCTTTGGTGGAAGATGAGAAAGGTAAAGCCAAAGTAATCATGTGTGGAAAGAAGGAACTTGTAAATGTTGTGAAGGAAGATAAAAGGTTTGATACTACAGTTAGTATGAAGACTGGAATTGCTTTGATAGTAGGTGGGAAGGTTGATATAGTGGTAAAGAAGGAGTTGACAATGAATTTGAGTGAGAATGTTTTGGTGGGGACCATTGTGTGTCCTATAGGTGAAGGTAATTTTGAAAAGCTAACAAGATCTGTAGGTACAATGATTAATAAATCTAATAGTATAGTGGTACAAAATACTAAAAAAATAGTAAGAGTGATGATAGTGGTGGATAGACGAAGTGGACAAGATATTGAGGGAAATTGCAAGCTTGAAGAAGAGAGGATGAAGAGGTCAGTGCAAGTAACAATTGTTAAGAGTTTTTTTGACTACATGAAGGTAAGAAAATTGTCATGTTTTGGTTAGAGAGCAAATAGAAGACCATCATCAAGTCTGAAAGCAAACATGAAAACAAATTCATATGCAAATCAGAACAAGGATGTAGTGCAGATCATGAGATCTCAACATTTGAACCAAAGAAATATGTTTTCAAGTTAGAGAGTGTATGAAGCAGAGATGAAGCATGGATGAATAGAGACAAGACATAAGTCATGTGACATGAGTTCTTTTTCTGTGGGGTTGTATGGTGCAAGAGCACCTAATCCACCATTTGTAAATTTGAATACTTGAAGGTTGTTAGGTGGATTATTTAGTTGAGTCAAGGGTAGTATAAGGTATTTTGAGTCTATTTATGCTAAATAAGGTCTAATAAGACCCATTTGATATGTTATTGGATGGTGTTTTAGTCATTAGTGTCAAAATGTACAAAGTTGCACAAAATACAAATGTTGTCAAGCAAGAAATGCAACTTTTGGAATATGAATGGTTATGGAAATTTGAAAAGTAGTTATGAACATTGGGAAGGTTATTTTTTATTTGAAAGTGTATAAAAAGCCTCTCCAAGGCTCGAATAGGGTTGTTGAAGTTTGTATTGAAGATTTCCCTTTAATATACAACACAATTTCTACAAATTACTCTATTTTTTTGAACTTTTATCTTATTGTACGAACCTGTACAAACTTTAAATTATTTGAAATTCATTGTACATTATGGTAGCATGAATTTGATTTCATTTGATTTCAGTTTGAAGGTCTAATATTGAATTTTGAGTGAGTTCTCTTCAATTTCCTGTTGCTGCCTTGTTTACATAGATTTAAGGGTTGAGGGTCATCTAAAATGAAAAAATGACCCATTCCACTTTCTGTATTTACTGTCTCATGGAATGGGTCTTAAAAATTGTAACTTATGTGTTTGCATGATTTTGTAGGCAAAGAGAGCAATTTGTGTGGTTTGGGATGATGCCCTAGGGCTGGGCAGTGAAGTTTTCCTTATGAAAAAGTGGTGTTGTGATAGGGTTTTGTCAATTTGTTGAAGGATCAATCAATGTAATGGTTTTTTTTCCTTTTGAAATGTATTTATGATGTTTTTTGGGAATTTTTTGAGTTTGGTAAGCCCAGGAGTTATGTTTTTCAATAAACCCTAGGACTTGTGCATAAAAATTGAGGGTTTCTTGGTTCAGCATTGTAAAAGTCTTGAATTTGAGAAATGATTATGGATTTGGGTGTTTTGACACACATTTAGTGACTTTCAATGAAGTTTTGGTCAAATTAAGGAGTTTATTAAGTACTTCCTTAAGAAAATAGGGCTAATTAAGTAGCCTAAAACTGGGGTAGTTTTTTGGATCTCTATGTTACAAAGAAATCGCTTGAAACCTTTTGGGATGTTGAGTTGGTTCTATGGTGAGTCTTAATTGATTTTTGTTAGGCCATTGTATGGCATTCTCTAAAATATATTGTGCAAAGTTGATTTTGGAGGGCTACAAGCCTCTAATTGTGAGTTTTGAATAAAGAGAAATAGGACAGTGTTGAAGATTTGTTTCTTGATTTTGTTTGATCTTTTGTGTTTGTTTGGGAGTGTCAACCACCTTTCTTACATCATTTTATTATAATGTTGCAATCTAAAAAATAACCAATCCCCAACTTCAAAACTTCTTCCACTATGGTGTTGGTCTTCTTGTTGTTTCATTTGATTTTGTGCCATGGCTAACTTCTCCTTGAGTCCTGAGAGTACTTGTTGATGAAGCGAGTGGTTCTCCACTACCTAAACTCTTGGTGACACCTTCAATGATGATGTGATGGAAGGAGGTTGATATCTTTATAGTGCCATAAATGGAGACATTTTCGATGAACTGTGAAAGGAAGTGTTATACCACCATTCTACAAGTGGTAGCCAATCTACCCATTAAGATTGTTTATCTGAAGTGAAAAAATGTAGATATCCTTCCAAACACTTATTAACAACTTCAATTTTCCCATCAGATTGAGGATGGTATGAAGAACTGTGAGCCAATTGAGTACCCAAACATGAGAATAAATATTTCCAAAAGTGACTAGTGAAGATAGGATCATGATCACTGACAATAACCTTAGGTGTACCATGTAGCTTTTGTATGTTCTCCAAAAAATATTTTTCCACTATACTTGCTATAAAAGGATGTGATAATGCAATGAAATGTGCACATTTACTAAGGCGATCTACTATTGCCATGATAACATTATGACCCTTATATTTTGGAAGCCTTGTGATGAAGTCCAAAAAATATTTTTCCACTATACTTGGATGTCTCTGTTCAAAGAAGGTTCATGATGAATGCTGCTGTATAATGACACTAGAAAGATAAGTCTGTAATTGTATGTAATTTTTAATTACTGTAATGCAAAGTGATTTCTCTTGGTGTGGTGGGTTTTTGTCTCGTAAGGGTTTTCCCACGTATATCTGGTGTTTCATGTGTGTTTGTATAAATACTCTATTTCTGTAATCTGTCTCATAGTGCATCTTAACTTGACTATAATTGAAAATTTAAAAGTACTTCTGCACCCTTTCCTGAGGTATTGACGTTAGGAGAATTGTTTTCCGCATCTAGTTTTCCTTACACAAATGGTGAAGGTGGAAAAGACAAAACTCAAAGGTCACGCTCTTTTATGGTGGGACTATGAGCAAGTAGAAAGGAGAAAACAAAGCAAGTCAAGGATAACTTCTTGGGACAAGATGGTACAAAAAATGAAAGGTAAGTTTCTTCCAAAATATTATGAAGTTCAATTGTATATGAAGTTACAAGGTTTGAAGCAAAAGGATCTAGATGTAGGCCCATACTGATGAATTTTACAAACTAAGTATAAGGTCAAGAAGGGATGACGATGAAGTTGAAAATATGGCTAGATATCTAGGTGGTCTTAGATTTAATATACAAGATGAACTTGTTGTTTCTAACCCAAAGATTGTCGAGGAGTGTTTTCAATTGGTAATTAGTGTGGAGGAAAAGCTCAAAAGAAGGAAAGAGAAATATGTTAGAGGAAGAGGTAATAGCACAAGAGGGAGAGGAACAATCCCTACACCAAAGCAATCATTTTAGGAACAAGAAGAATCAAATAGAGGTAAAGATCAAGGTGTTGATGCTAGAGGAGGTTTTAGGGGTAGAGTTAGATTTAGTGGTGGTAGAAATTATAATGTTTTTGTAGGGAGATGTTATAATTGTAATGAATATGGTCATCCTTCATGGAAATGTCCTAAAAATTTTGGTAGTTCATCAAGTGGAGAAAAGAGGACTGAAAGGAGAGCACAATTAGTTCAAGAAGAGGAGTGTGAGAGCACAAATTCTACAAGTTTAAGAGTTGCTCCTAAAACAGGGGAAATGCTGATGATGAGGAAGATTGTATTGAAGGAAACCAAGGAGATGGAACCATTGCAGAGAAATAACCTCTTTAAGACCACATGCAAGTGCAAAAACAAGGTATGCAAATTTCTTATTGATTCTAGTTCTACAAAGAATATGGTGTCAAGTGAGATGGTTAACAAACTGAATTTACAAGAAGTTCCTCATGAGTTACCCTATAAAGTGTCTTGGTTGAGTGATGGGAAATCATTGTTGGTCAATGAACAAGTAATTGTTGAATTCTAGGTTGGGGGTTATAAGGATAAGGTAGTTTGTGATATTCTCCCTACGGATTGTTGTCATTTACTTCTTGGTAGGCCCTCGCACTATGACAGGCGTGCACTGTATGATGGGAGAGAGAACACATATACCATAGTAAAAGATGGATGCAAGTTTGTTTTGACTCCTTTGGTGGAAGATGAGAAAGGTAAAGCCAAAGTAATCATGTGTGGAAAGAAGGAACTTGTAAATGTTGTGAAGGAAGATAAAAGGTTTGATACTACAGTTAGTATGAAGACTGGAATTGCTTTGATAGTAGGTGGGAAGGTTGATATAGTGGTAAAGAAGGAGTTGACAATGAATTTGAGTGAGAATGTTTTGGTGGGGACCATTGTGTGTCCTATAGGTGAAGGTAATTTTGAAAAGCTAACAAGATCTGTAGGTACAATGATTAATAAATCTAATAGTATAGTGGTACAAAATACTAAAAAAATAGTAAGAGTGATGATAGTGGTGGATAGACGAAGTGGACAAGATATTGAGGGAAATTGCAAGCTTGAAGAAGAGAGGATGAAGAGGTCAGTGCAAGTAACAATTGTTAAGAGTTTTTTTGACTACATGAAGGTAAGAAAATTGTCATGTTTTGGTTAGAGAGCAAATAGAAGACCATCATCAAGTCTGAAAGCAAACATGAAAACAAATTCATATGCAAATCAGAACAAGGATGTAGTGCAGATCATGAGATCTCAACATTTGAACCAAAGAAATATGTTTTCAAGTTAGAGAGTGTATGAAGCAGAGATGAAGCATGGATGAATAGAGACAAGACATAAGTCATGTGACATGAGTTCTTTTTCTGTGGGGTTGTATGGTGCAAGAGCACCTAATCCACCATTTGTAAATTTGAATACTTGAAGGTTGTTAGGTGGATTATTTAGTTGAGTCAAGGGTAGTATAAGGTATTTTGAGTCTATTTATGCTAAATAAGGTCTAATAAGACCATTTGATATGTTATTGGATGGTGTTTTAGTCATTAGTGTCAAAATGTACAAAGTTGCACAAAATACAAATGTTGTCAAGCAAGAAATGCAACTTTTGGAATATGAATGGTTATGGAAATTTGAAAAGTAGTTATGAACATTGGGAAGGTTATTTTTTATTTGAAAGTGTATAAAAATCCTCTCCAAGGCTCGAATAGGGTTGTTGAAGTTTGTATTGAAGATTTCCCTTTAATATACAACACAATTTCTACAAATTACTCTATTTTTTTGAACTTTTATCTTATTGTACGAACCTGTACAAACTTTAAATTATTTGAAATTCATTGTACATTATGGTAGCATGAATTTGATTTCATTTGATTTCAGTTTGAAGGTCTAATATTGAATTTTGAGTGAGTTCTCTTCAATTTCCTGTTGCTGCCTTGTTTACATAGATTTAAGGGTTGAGGGTCATCTAAAATGAAAAAATGACCCATTCCACTTTCTGTATTTACTGTCTCATGGAATGGGTCTTAAAAATTGTAACTTATGTGTTTGCATGATTTTGTAGGCAAAGAGAGCAATTTGTGTGGTTTGGGATGATGCCCTAGGGCTGGGCAGTGAAGTTTTCCTTATGAAAAAGTGGTGTTGTGATAGGGTTTTGTCAATTTGTTGAAGGATCAATCAATGTAATGGTTTTTTTTCCTTTTGAAATGTATTTATGATGTTTTTTGGGAATTTTTTGAGTTTGGTAAGCCCAGGAGTTATGTTTTTCAATAAACCCTAGGACTTGTGCATAAAAATTGAGGGTTTCTTGGTTCAGCATTGTAAAAGTCTTGAATTTGAGAAATGATTATGGATTTGGGTGTTTTGACACACATTTAGTGACTTTCAATGAAGTTTTGGTCAAATTAAGGAGTTTATTAAGTACTTCCTTAAGAAAATAGGGCTAATTAAGTAGCCTAAAACTGGGGTAGTTTTTTGGATCTCTATGTTACAAAGAAATCGCTTGAAACCTTTTGGGATGTTGAGTTGGTTCTATGGTGAGTCTTAATTGATTTTTGTTAGGCCATTGTATGGCATTCTCTAAAATATATTGTGCAAAGTTGATTTTGGAGGGCTACAAGCCTCTAATTGTGAGTTTTGAATAAAGAGAAATAGGACAGTGTTGAAGATTTGTTTCTTGATTTTGTTTGATCTTTTGTGTTTGTTTGGGAGTGTCAACCACCTTTCTTACATCATTTTATTATAATGTTGCAATCTAAAAAATAACCAATCCCCAACTTCAAAACTTCTTCCACTATGGTGTTGGTCTTCTTGTTGTTTCATTTGATTTTGTGCCATGGCTAACTTCTCCTTGAGTCCTGAGAGTACTTGTTGATGAAGCGAGTGGTTCTCCACTACCTAAACTCTTGGTGACACCTTCAATGATGATGTGATGGAAGGAGGTTGATATCTTTATAGTGCCATAAATGGAGACATTTTCGATGAACTGTGAAAGGAAGTGTTATACCACCATTCTACAAGTGGTAGCCAATCTACCCATTAAGATTGTTTATCTGAAGTGAAAAAATGTAGATATCCTTCCAAACACTTATTAACAACTTCAATTTTCCCATCAGATTGAGGATGGTATGAAGAACTGTGAGCCAATTGAGTACCCAAACATGAGAATAAATATTTCCAAAAGTGACTAGTGAAGATAGGATCATGATCACTGACAATAACCTTAGGTGTACCATGTAGCTTTTGTATGTTCTCCAAAAAATATTTTTCCACTATACTTGCTATAAAAGGATGTGATAATGCAATGAAATGTGCACATTTACTAAGGCGATCTACTATTGCCATGATAACATTATGACCCTTATATTTTGGAAGCCTTGTGATGAAGTCCAAAAAATATTTTTCCACTATACTTGGATGTCTCTGTTCAAAGAAGGTTCATGATGAATGCTGCTGTATAATGACACTAGAAAGATAAGTCTGTAATTGTATGTAATTTTTAATTACTGTAATGCAAAGTGATTTCTCTTGGTGTGGTGGGTTTTTGTCTCGTAAGGGTTTTCCCACGTATATCTGGTGTTTCATGTGTGTTTGTATAAATACTCTATTTCTGTAATCTGTCTCATAGTGCATCTTAACTTGACTATAATTGAAAATTTAAAAGTACTTCTGCACCCTTTCCTGAGGTATTGACGTTAGGAGAATTGTTTTCCGCATCTAGTTTTCCTTACACAAATGGTGAAGGTGGAAAAGACAAAACTCAAAGGTCACGCTCTTTTATGGTGGGACTATGAGCAAGTAGAAAGGAGAAAACAAAGCAAGTCAAGGATAACTTCTTGGGACAAGATGGTACAAAAAATGAAAGGTAAGTTTCTTCCAAAATATTATGAAGTTCAATTGTATATGAAGTTACAAGGTTTGAAGCAAAAGGATCTAGATGTAGGCCCATACTGATGAATTTTACAAACTAAGTATAAGGTCAAGAAGGGATGAAGATGAAGTTGAAAATATGGCTAGATATCTAGGTGGTCTCAGATTTAATATACAAGATGAACTTGTTGTTTCTAACCCAAAGATTGTCGAGGAGTGTTTTCAATTGGTAATTAGTGTGGAGGAAAAGCTCAAAAGAAGGAAAGAGAAATATGTTAGAGGAAGAGGTAATAGCACAAGAGGGAGAGGAACAATCCCTACACCAAAGCAATCATTTTAGGAACAAGAAGAATCAAATAGAGGTAAAGATCAAGGTGTTGATGCTAGAGGAGGTTTTAGGGGTAGAGTTAGATTTAGTGGTGGTAGAAATTATAATGTTTTTGTAGGGAGATGTTATAATTGTAATGAATATGGTCATCCTTCATGGAAATGTCCTAAAAATTTTGGTAGTTCATCAAGTGGAGAAAAGAGGACTGAAAGGAGAGCACAATTAGTTCAAGAAGAGGAGTGTGAGAGCACAAATTCTACAAGTTTAAGAGTTGCTCCTAAAACAGGGGAAATGCTGATGATGAGGAAGATTGTATTGAAGGAAACCAAGGAGATGGAACCATTGCAGAGAAATAACCTCTTTAAGACCACATGCAAGTGCAAAAACAAGGTATGCAAATTTCTTATTGATTCTAGTTCTACAAAGAATATGGTGTCAAGTGAGATGGTTAACAAACTGAATTTACAAGAAGTTCCTCATGAGTTACCCTATAAAGTGTCTTGGTTGAGTGATGGGAAATCATTGTTGGTCAATGAACAAGTAATTGTTGAATTCTAGGTTGGGGGTTATAAGGATAAGGTAGTTTGTGATATTCTCCCTACGGATTGTTGTCATTTACTTCTTGGTAGGCCCTCGCACTATGACAGGCGTGCACTGTATGATGGGAGAGAGAACACATATACCATAGTAAAAGATGGATGCAAGTTTGTTTTGACTCCTTTGGTGGAAGATGAGAAAGGTAAAGCCAAAGTAATCATGTGTGGAAAGAAGGAACTTGTAAATGTTGTGAAGGAAGATAAAAGGTTTGATACTACAGTTAGTATGAAGACTGGAATTGCTTTGATAGTAGGTGGGAAGGTTGATATAGTGGTAAAGAAGGAGTTGACAATGAATTTGAGTGAGAATGTTTTGGTGGGGACCATTGTGTGTCCTATAGGTGAAGGTAATTTTGAAAAGCTAACAAGATCTGTAGGTACAATGATTAATAAATCTAATAGTATAGTGGTACAAAATACTAAAAAAATAGTAAGAGTGATGATAGTGGTGGATAGACGAAGTGGACAAGATATTGAGGGAAATTGCAAGCTTGAAGAAGAGAGGATGAAGAGGTCAGTGCAAGTAACAATTGTTAAGAGTTTTTTTGACTACATGAAGGTAAGAAAATTGTTATGTTTTGGTTAGAGAGCAAATAGAAGACCATCATCAAGTCTGAAAGCAAACATGAAAACAAATTCATATGCAAATCAGAACAAGGATGTAGTGCAGATCATGAGATCTCAACATTTGAACCAAAGAAATATGTTTTCAAGTTAGAGAGTGTATGAAGCAGAGATGAAGCATGGATGAATAGAGACAAGACATAAGTCATGTGACATGAGTTCTTTTTCTGTGGGGTTGTATGGTGCAAGAGCACCTAATCCACCATTTGTAAATTTGAATACTTGAAGGTTGTTAGGTGGATTATTTAGTTGAGTCAAGGGTAGTATAAGGTATTTTGAGTCTATTTATGCTAAATAAGGTCTAATAAGACCATTTGATATGTTATTGGATGGTGTTTTAGTCATTAGTGTCAAAATGTACAAAGTTGCACAAAATACAAATGTTGTCAAGCAAGAAATGCAACTTTTGGAATATGAATGGTTATGGAAATTTGAAAAGTAGTTATGAACATTGGGAAGGTTATTTTTTATTTGAAAGTGTATAAAAATCCTCTCCAAGGCTCGAATAGGGTTGTTGAAGTTTGTATTGAAGATTTCCCTTTAATATACAACACAATTTCTACAAATTACTCTATTTTTTTGAACTTTTATCTTATTGTACGAACCTGTACAAACTTTAAATTATTTGAAATTCATTGTACATTATGGTAGCATGAATTTGATTTCATTTGATTTCAGTTTGAAGGTCTAATATTGAATTTTGAGTGAGTTCTCTTCAATTTCCTGTTGCTGCCTTGTTTACATAGATTTAAGGGTTGAGGGTCATCTAAAATGAAAAAATGACCCATTCCACTTTCTGTATTTACTGTCTCATGGAATGGGTCTTAAAAATTGTAACTTATGTGTTTGCATGATTTTGTAGGCAAAGAGAGCAATTTGTGTGGTTTGGGATGATGCCCTAGGGCTGGGCAGTGAAGTTTTCCTTATGAAAAAGTGGTGTTGTGATAGGGTTTTGTCAATTTGTTGAAGGATCAATCAATGTAATGGTTTTTTTTCCTTTTGAAATGTATTTATGATGTTTTTTGGGAATTTTTTGAGTTTGGTAAGCCCAGGAGTTATGTTTTTCAATAAACCCTAGGACTTGTGCATAAAAATTGAGGGTTTCTTGGTTCAGCATTGTAAAAGTCTTGAATTTGAGAAATGATTATGGATTTGGGTGTTTTGACACACATTTAGTGACTTTCAATGAAGTTTTGGTCAAATTAAGGAGTTTATTAAGTACTTCCTTAAGAAAATAGGGCTAATTAAGTAGCCTAAAACTGGGGTAGTTTTTTGGATCTCTATGTTACAAAGAAATCGCTTGAAACCTTTTGGGATGTTGAGTTGGTTCTATGGTGAGTCTTAATTGATTTTTGTTAGGCCATTGTATGGCCTTCTCTAAAATATATTGTGCAAAGTTGATTTTGGAGGGCTACAAGCCTCTAATTGTGAGTTTTGAATAAAGAGAAATAGGACAGTGTTGAAGATTTGTTTCTTGATTTTGTTTGATCTTTTGTGTTTGTTTGGGAGTGTCAACCACCTTTCTTACATCATTTTATTATAATGTTGCAATCTAAAAAATAACCAATCCCCAACTTCAAAACTTCTTCCACTATGGTGTTGGTCTTCTTGTTGTTTCATTTGATTTTGTGCCATGGCTAACTTCTCCTTGAGTCCTGAGAGTACTTGTTGATGAAGCGAGTGGTTCTCCACTACCTAAACTCTTGGTGACACCTTCAATGATGATGTGATGGAAGGAGGTTGATATCTTTATAGTGCCATAAATGGAGACATTTTCGATGAACTGTGAAAGGAAGTGTTATACCACCATTCTACAAGTGGTAGCCAATCTACCCATTAAGATTGTTTATCTGAAGTGAAAAAATGTAGATATCCTTCCAAACACTTATTAACAACTTCAATTTTCCCATCAGATTGAGGATGGTATGAAGAACTGTGAGCCAATTGAGTACCCAAACATGAGAATAAATATTTCCAAAAGTGACTAGTGAAGATAGGATCATGATCACTGACAATAACCTTAGGTGTACCATGTAGCTTTTGTATGTTCTCCAAAAAATATTTTTCCACTATACTTGCTATAAAAGGATGTGATAATGCAATGAAATGTGCACATTTACTAAGGTGATCTACTATTGCCATGATAACATTATGACCCTTATATTTTGGAAGCCTTGTGATGAAGTCCATAGATACCTCTTCCCAATGTAGGCTAGGAATAAATAAAGTTGCAAGAGACCCATTGTCTTAATTATCTCCCCTTTATTTCTTTGAAAAACCAAACATTCAGTCACAAATTTTTGATCATCACCTTTTATCTCTTCCCCAAAAAAATCTTGCTTGAATCAATGGTATATCTTCAAAAATCATGAATGACCCTTAACTAGACATTGATGAAGGTCTATGAGAATATTGTGTTTAAGAGTGGAATTATTACAAAGATACAATCACTCTTTATACCACAAAGCATATCCCTTCCAACAAAACTTATCTGAACTACTAGGATCACTCTTTAACTATTAATTGAGATTACTTGTAGCAACATCATTCTGCCATTCTTCTTTGGCTTCAACCACCCAATCTTCTTGTAGTATTGGAATGACATACAATAAGGCTTCATCTTTCTCATCCTTCCTAGAAAGTGTATCTACCACAACATTTTCCTTCCCTTTCTTATATATAATCTCAAAGTCATATCCCAACATATTAGTGACCCATTTTTGTTGCTCTTTAGAAGATAATCTTTGTTCCAAAAAATATTTTAGGCTATCATGATTTGTATTAACCTTGAAGTTCCTACCCATTATATAAGGCCTCCATTGTTTTACTGCATGAAGAATGGCTGGAATTTCCTTTTGATAAATAGGTTTGAGTTGATTCTTACTATTTAATTGATGACTCTCAAAAGGAATTGGTTGAACCTCTTGCATGAGAACTACTCTTATCCCATTTCTTGAAGCATCACATTCCACAATGAATTCCTTGGTAAATTCGAGAGTGGAAAGCACAAGAGTTGTACACATAGCCTCCTTCAATATCTCAAATGTTGCATTAGTGGAATGATTCCAATGAAAATGATCTTTCTTCAACAAAGTGGTGAGGGGTGCTACTATACAACCATAATTCTTCAGAAATATTTTTTAGTATCCCATCAATCCTAAGAAACCCCTCAATTTATTAATGGTTTTGGTAATAGGCCATTCCATGATAGCCTTAATTTTATTAGGATCCACCTTTACCCCTTCACTATGTTTCCCAAGTACTCCACCTCCTTGAGACCAAAAGTACACTTAGATGGATTAGCATAGAGTTGATGATCTTCAAGAAATTGTAATGCTTGATCTACATGCTGCAAGTTTTCTTCCCATGTCTTTCTATAAATTAATATATCATCAAAGAGGACCAATACAAAATTCCTCAATAATTTCTTAAAAATAAAATTCATCAAACTTTGAAATGTAGATGGTGCATTTGTAAGACCAAATGGAATCACCAAAAAACTCATAATAACCCTCATGAGTCCTAAATGTTGACTTACAAATATCCTCTTCCTTAATTCTAATTTGATGATAACTAGATCTAAGATCTAACTTTGTAAAATACATAGCTCCATTCAATTCATCTAGAAAATTATCAATGACTAGAATAGGAAACATATCTTTGATGGTGTACAAGTTGAGAACACTATAGTCTAGGCACATGCACCAAGTCTCATCCTTCTTATGCACCATCACCATAGATGAGGAGTAAGCACTTTGGTGATGCCTGATAATTCTTGCCTCTAGCATCTTTTCAACAATCTTTTCTATCTCACTTTTTGTATATGTGGGTACCTATAGGGTCTAATGTTGGGTGGATGGATCCCTGAAACTAGTTCTATGGCATGGTCATGATCCCTCTTAGGAATATCTCCTAAAACCATTGAGTGGCAATAAATTATTTCTTATAAATTTGAATGGGCGGGAGCCATAGACTGAGAGACTTCTAATGAACATAATTGGGCGTCAAATCCATCAGCTCCTTTCCTACGAAACTTTTGCATTTGATGAGAGCTTACCATTTGTGGGGACCTTGCATTCAACCCTCTTAGATCTATTGTATTTCCTTTTGATTTAAATCTCATGAATAGTTCTTGGAAGTTCATCTCAATTGTTCCTAAAGTAGTAAGCCATTATACTCCCAAAATAATATCTGTTGCACCCATGGATATCACATACATTGGGATATCAAGGTGATAATCTCCCATGGATAATTTAATGCTATGACACTTCCTAAAACAATTAACAACACCACCATCTGCAATCAAAAATTGAAACTCTAGAGTTGGATATATAAAACAATTTAGACGAGTATCCAACTTTTTGTTGATGAAATTATGAGTACTACTTGAGTTGATCAACATTGTTACTTTTTGCTTCTTTAAGAAACCCGCTACCTTGAGAGTTTGTGGAGCACTAAAACTTGAGAGTGCATGAAAAGAAATGATTGGTTGGGAATCACATGATTCCTCATTTGACTCCCTTTCATCCTCTAATATGGGTTCCTCCTCTTCTTCCTCACTTGGAACTTCAATATAGAACAATTTATTTTCACTACATTTATATCCTCAACTATATTTACCATCACAATTGAAACACAACCCTTTTTCTCTTTTCTCCTCAATTTATTATGGATTCAACCTAGTAGGCTGAGGAAGAGAAGGTGTTGAATATCCTTTCTCTCTTGTCACATTATCCCCTTGCTTCTTAGGAATCAAATACTTCTCCTCTACCATGCATGCTAAGATAAAAGACTCATTTATAGAGCTAGGAAAAAAAACGTACTTCATGTTGAATGTGATCATGGAGACCACCCAAGAATAAATCATTCAAGTTCTCCTCTATAATTCTATCCACTCTTAAGGATATATTTTAGAATCGTTGAATATATCCTTAATTGATCCTGTTTGTTGAAGTTTAGCTAGCTGGATGAAGTTGTCTGTCACACTATTACTATATTGTGCTTGGAGTTCCTCTGTAAAAAATAACTATGACATAGTGAGACCCTTTTTTCCTTCGATGAGTACAAAGCCAAAAATACCAAATGAATTGATATGGTTCTAGATATAAGGAAGTCATCGTGACCTTTTGTCCATTTGGGACTTGATGTACTTCAAAAAATTCTCCATTTGGTTTATCCATGTTAGAGGATCCTTGCCATTAAACTTGTGCATATCCAACTTTGGAAACAAATTCCCATATCCCATAGGAGTATTAAAATTTGGGTCAAGAGTAGCTGACCTAGAAGTTTCACCTTGGTTTCTTGAGAACTCCTTTCTTGGTTTAGTCATATAGGCTCTTAACATGCTTCGTATGTTTGATATATCTACTCTTAGGTCACAAATCTCCATCTTCATTGAGGAAATTTATTCCTTGACCTTACTTAATTCCTCATTGGGATTAATATCCTCTATTGTTACACCATCCTTATTAGGGGTTTTCCTTGGTGTGACAACATTCTTTTTTCCCCTGGTTGCAGGTCTCATCACATGTGATGGAAATTAATACTTTTAAATTAAATAACACAAATGAAACTTAAATTCTATGAAATTTTTTACTGTAACTTACTAGGGCTAAAATACAATTTACCTAGAAAAATGTCCAAGAAATTATTAGATTTGCAGCCTTGAGAGCAAATTTTGTGGAAACCCTTATTTTGCAATAACTCACATATTTCTACTTTATTTTCTCCAATTTTTGGGTGGTAGGCTTCTCTATTATGTATTAAAAAACCCACTAAAATTTTGGCTCTAATTCAGTGGGATTTTAAATATATACACCTTCCAAATAAATTGTGCAGTAACCCTAATTCTGTAATAATTCACACAATTCTTCTCTAGTTTATGTGAAATCTGGACTGTATCTTTTGTAATATGGTCTTCAAAAATATTTTAAAATAAAAAAAATCACCAAAATATGAAAGATATACTCTTCCAAAAATTTCCTCCAATATTGAGAAAATGCCTTGCCTCTACGGTGCCAAGATCATGCTTTGATACCACTTGTAATGAAATAACGTACACAATAGAAGATGATATGCAATATGCTACAAATACTTGATAATAATTGAGAATAACAAGCCACTTTGAGGGGGAAACCCTCCAAATATCTCCAATGAGAACACAATTCACAATATGATGATGAAATAAGACTCGCAACCTCCTATATATACCTATTTATGCCTAAAATATCACCCAGGCTGATTTAGATACCCCTATATAAGCCCTAGGTTGACCTAACTAACTAAAAGATAATATAATATGATAACATGACTTAATTAGGATTTGAGAGCCACAAGCTGACTACTGATAACCCAATGTACAATAATATGAACTCTATGTCCAATAACTTAACCACTCATAATAGAAACATGTTCACATAACGGTTATGTCATAAATCAATCCCAGTGTAATTAGAATCCTCCTAGATATCTTATTCGGTGAGTAAAAGTGATATTCAGTGACTCACATATTGATCAGTAAATGATCACCTCCATTTCCTTCTGAAAGTGTCACACCCCAGTCAATTGAATTCTTTGCAACAATCTATAGTCCTTATGTTGCGAGCTGAGAAACCCATTACTACGGGTTGACAATCCTTATTGAAAATGTTAGTCTTAATCCTAAAGCTTCATTATCATTAAAAATCATAAATTAAACATAAAATCCTACTAAATTTCATAGACATTCATGCATTCATACATACATATATCAACATAACATATTTCCATTTCCACATGCTTAAGATTTCTTAAAGTATATAAAAGGTATCAAAGGTTTTGGTAATGTCTCAAACATAGTAGAAATAAATGATGAAAAGTATAAAATAGTAAAAGGAAAACTAGCCAATTATCAGGCCCATCACTATTGATGGATTTTCTCTACCTTTCTTGGAGTTAGAATCCCATTATGGCCTTGGTTTTAAACTATTTTCAAAGATTGGATATAAAGGCAATGGTCTAATCCATAAATAATTGTTGAACATACATTGAAATATTGAGGGGGGGGGGGGTGAATCAGTATTCTATCAGATCTCAAAACTTCTAGAACAAAAGAAACTTCAAACTCTACCACAAAACCAAGAACATAAAAGATAGAAATAATGCACAACATGTTGAACACAATTCAATGTTGAGATGGGGGTGAATCAACACATATTAAAACTCAACCATTACCATTTGCAAATTGAACATCACATCACATAAATTGAAAGAAGATCATAAGAGAAAAACATGTGCCACACAAAAGACACTAGTATTTTTACGTGGAAAATGTAATGAGGGAAAAAGCACAATGAGGATTAACTGACAATATATGTAGCTCACTGCTTAACAAGAATTACAATGGTGTTTAAGACCCAATACCTACAAACTTGAAGACTAAGGTGTACAACCTTAGGGAAAGATACAAAAGGACCTAATTAGACTCACTATCTTAGAGTAGGATACATGAAATTTACAATGAGAAATATGAATATAAACTACTATGAAGAAGCATCCAACATATGCTAATGTTATAGTCCTTTTTCTGCATAATTAACCCTTCACATAGACTTCACACACTTCATCTTCAACATTATGCTTTTTCACTTTTTCTAAACCTTCTACACCTTCACAAATCAATTTTATCTTCTATATATATATCCTCCACAATAACACAAGACTTTAATTAGGTTAGATCCAAGATAATTTTTTTAGAAGAAACATTTGATATCACATTGGTTGGCTCCAAATATATATAATATTACAAGAAAAAAAATGTAAATCAACACACGAAATTACAAGACCCAAACAAATCATGACACATTTTCTAAAACAAAATTAATCGAACTGGATCAACCATTGATGAAGGAACAAGTCTATTAGCCCAAATAATGACAACACCACCAAAATTATTTGTTCAACTTTATGGTATGAGGAGAGACCAAAAATATCATGTGGATCAAGATGTAAGAATTATAGTCCATGCACAATATATCCTCAATCTTCTCCTGAAGAAAATGATCATCAGATGTTGGCACAAGAGGAGAAATATATCAAATTGATGAAACAGAGCATCCTGAAGCCACTATTCAACACTGTGATAATCTAAAATTAAACTTGCAAACCACAAAAACACTAGAGACTTACAAGTAATAATCCATATAGCTTTTTGAACATATTCCCAAATCTGCACATAAATATTTTTCATATTGGAAGAATGCAAATCATTCCAATAGTACTTTATACTACCAGAGCATAGAACAAAATGTTGTTATTTATAAATTTCATTGTATAAGGTTTGATAACATTAACTCTTGGAAATAACACCTTCACATCTCGTCCTTCTTATCTTCTAAACCGCAAGACAAAAACTTGGACTGTGCAGGGATGCGAACCAAAATGCTACGACTCAACCTCAGATTATACATTGTAAATGTCATAACAGGATCTTTGTAACTTAACATAATGTGTGATACATTAAATAGGAATCATGTAAATGTAGGAATATTGTATACATATTAGAACCTATGTACCTACCTCCACAACATACTTAGACACCAGACTGAGTACCATTTCAACCTTATACAACACTGTTGACATATACTCTGTATACCAACAATCTTCAGAGTATGTACATCCTTCAACATACACTTTTTGTCATCAGTGATAACACATCCTGAGTTGAAATCAATGACAACACATATTTCCAACAATCTCCCCTTTTTTCATTGATGGCAATACTCATTTATCTACAGGTCTTCTCTCCCCCTTTGACATCAAGGACAAAGGGCATAATATCTTCTCCTTTTATCAGCCCAAAAATTGTATAAACTCCCCTTGAGATGGAGATACCTCAAAACTAATGCTATGTACAAAAATATCTTCAACAAAGACCAAAAATGATATTGCAATTGTCCACAAAATTTATACAAAGGCCAAAATTGTTTTAATTGTACCTTTGTACCTTCCTTAAAAGGTAGGTTATTCTTGTGGATTTCTTTGAATTGTACCAAAGTTGCAACCTAGTGTGCTTTTATTGAAGAGAGAATTTTATTTTGACATTCAAATTTTATGCATAAATCCTTATCTTTATTTATACTACTTGGAGCCTTCATCTCTAGAACCGTATCTTTTGTTTCCATAAGCATCCCAAATAGTAAAGCTAGTATCAAGTTGATTGCTTCACTCAACTGACCAAAATGCTTCTTTAGTTGATCTCTTTGATCTTGAAGTAGAGACATTTGCACATGAAAATTATCCAATTGAGCTCTAGTGGATCCATCCTTATCTTTTGATACATTATACATCCCAACCATTTGAGTGATTTGAGACTCAATGGAGTCAATCTGATCCTTGATACTCTTGGTAGAAATAACCCATTTAAAAAAAATGATAAAGTGCAGTGACTTCATCAAAACACTTCTTAAACATCTCTATGTTTTCCTACATTTTATTGTCTATATTAGCACATTGATCAGATGCCTCAACCAATCTTTTGTCAATTATTTTTCTCAAAGCCCCTTGCTTTGCCTTCTGCTCAATGTGTGAAGAATGATCCTTAAAAGAATCCATTAAAAGCTTCAATTTCTATTCTAGGGGAAAAGAAAAATCTATGTTTACCTATGGTAAACCTTCTTGAATTATCTTTACAAAATCATCTATTATTTCATCTTCTTTAGTTTTTCTTGCAAAATTTCTTTTCTTGTTGAAGCATGCATGATGTCACCAAGTTGTAATTTGTGAAGGGGAGAAATTTTTGATAGATCTACCTGAGCTTCATGAGTGGGGATTTGCAGAAGTTGAGGTGTTACCATAGGTTGGAACTAAATTTGTAAAGAAAATAGGTCCTTAAATGAATTTGAAGATGATGAACACTGATATTTACTCACAAAAGCTTCTTGCTTCTCAACTACCTTCTCTTTTACATCCTAAATAATCTTAAGATCATCTTCTCATTATTTCCTAAACCCTCTAGAGAGGGAATGTTATGTTCTTCACTAGATACCATGTTCCAAAAAGTAAAAAAACTCACTTCACCTTGATTTTTTGCAACTTGTGCACTTATATTCTTTGGAGGAGCCGAATCCTTATTTTGTTTGACATTCACATTTTCTTTAAAAATTGATAAATCAATGTCATGAGCAGACACATCAGGCATATCGGAAGTATTTAGGGGAGTTTACCTCTAATTATTTCAGCATTTGTCCATCCTTGCAATATTTTTGTTGTCTTTTCTTTTGTTTCTTTCTCCATCTTTATTTATTCTTCATCTTTCCCCATTAGGATGTTTATTCTTTGTTTGATTTTGAATTCTTGTGCCTGATGTTGAGATAATTTGACTCTTTCTTCATGAGAAATAGATGCACCAACCTTCTTTAAAGTTTGTTGCCTTAAATTCTTCCACAACAAATTCATTTCTCTTGTTACTTAGTATATCTACCAGGCTTTCCGGAAGTTGATCAAAGATTTCATTTAGTTTCATGTTGAAACTATTCATATATATGACTATTGCCTTTTCAATTTTGGTTTTTTCAATAGGGGACACCCCATCATAGAGAGAAACAACCTTTTTTAGTGCATCATGTTGTATAATTGCATTGATAGTGGCTTTCTATAGAGGCTCATGTTTAGGTGTTTCTAGAGGAGTATCCATTGTTCCGTTTTCCATTTCCTTTTCTATGGATGTTTCTTCTTATTCCTCTTCTCATCTTGTTCTCTTCTTTCTTCTTTTCAATACATGATATTTTGTTTATTCTTCATCATCATCTACATTTATCAGATTGAAATTTTCCCTTGTTGCTTTCTGCTTAGTTCTTGGCTTATTTCTTTCAATAATCTTGATTTGTGTTGGTACAATAGTAGCAGTTCTTTTTCTTCTAGGAGGTTTTTGAGCCAGTTTGGAAGCTGTGGTAGTGGTAGAAGTAGGTCTACTTGTCTTTCTAGGTGCTAGTGTAGGAGAAGTGGCTTGAGATACATTTGTAAGACCCTTGCGAGAGTTAAACACCTTTTTCAACTCAAACACCATCTTCTCCACATTTGATGTCTTCTTGATTTTTTTGCTAGTAATTTCCTCATATGTGTTGAACCTTTCAACAAAGGGATCCTTAGGTTTACTGAGAAAAATATCAATAGAGGTAATCCAGTTTTCTTCGGGAAGCTCATAGGGAAGCCTTGTTATCTATGAGGCCCTTGGTTCAACCACTTCCATATGGAAATTATCTTTATCTACCATAAGGGTGATATCTTTCTTAAATATTTCCACAACTTGTGAGGATATCCTATCTCTCTTTTGCATTTTATTTTGAAAGGTTTTGAAGGAACCCCAAAACAATGTATCACATTGTTGGGTATCTAGAAAGATATGCATATGATTCTTAATCTGATGAGCTATAGGATATCCCTTCTTTAGACCATATTCTTAAAACTAGGCATTTCTTTCATGAAATAGAACATAAGGAAAATAATCAAGGTACCATACCAGAAGTTGTAGAGTGATTCATTGGTTTTGTGAGATTCTCTAATAGCTATTACTGCAAGAGCTAACAAAGATCATAATATTTTCCTCCCTTCACCATTTGATGAGTAGTGTAGATGGAAGTGGCAGTAGTTGTTCCTTCTCTATTTGCATAGTAAATTTTGTATGTAATACCCACCGTGGCATACCATACCCCTAGGTCAAATATATCATCCATACTAAGGGTTCTTTTGTCAAATTTGGCTTTGATAAGTTTCATCACTTATTTATAAGGAAGTTAAGGTAGTGAAACAACTTCCTACACTAATCTTAAGAGAAGAAAAATGCAAAAAATTATAGATCTTTAGCAATTACAAAAAACTCAAACAAAAATAAACACAAATATCGCGCATACCACAACACAATGATTTACATGGGGAAAACCATTTCGGGAGAAAAACCCCACACTCCAAAAGCTTCCCAATATATTATTCATAAATTAAAAGATTATAATATACTTGGAAAGCAAGCTTCTCATAGGAGTATCACCACCAAAGATCAAGAGACAACACGACTACTATCAAACTTTCAGAATACGACCCCATCTACATACATCCTAGCCGCTAATAACAAGATTTTTTTGGAACCTTCTAGAATTAGGGTTTTACAAAGGTTGTTTTTCATTTAAAGTGTTAATGAAAAAACCTTGATGTGTTAGTGGAAAAAACCTTGATGTGTTATTGGAAAAAACCTTGATGTGTCAACAAGGAAAAAACCTTGACGTGTCAAAAAAATAAAAAATAAAATTTGGGGTGATGCCCTAAACCCCATATCTTGCTATGAGTGTACAATATTTGCATGATCAGTTGCCACATACCAACATACATCCTATCAAAAATAAACCATATATAATTGTAAGGTTGGGACATATGTTCCCAACAAATATCCCACTTTTTGAACACCTTGCAAGAGAAATGTGAAGGTGTAATCTTCGTCTCTTTAATTGCTAAGGGCTGAAAGGCCCATAGTCTTTGAACAACATCTGAACTTCTCTATACTCACAAGCTTAGTTAAATAATCAACAAAATTCATGAAATTCTCTACCTTAACTAGCTTCACCCTGCCATCTTCAACCATATCTCTAACAAAATGATATTGTACATCAATGTGCTTGGTCTTGGCATGAAATATTAGGTTCTTGGCTAGACATATCATACTCTGACTATCACAATAAATTGTCACTGCACCTTGTTTCATTCCAATATTTGAATGAAGTCTATTAATCCAAATGGATTCTTTACAAGCATGAGTATCTTCCATATATTCTACTTCAGTAGTGGAAAAAGCAACCACAACTTGTCACTTACTCATCTAACTAATTTCACCACCAAATAAATTAAAAGCATAAGAACTGGTGGATTTTTTGCTATCAACATCACCTAGCCAGTCTGAATCCACATAACCATGAATATCAAGGGAAATATTGTCTTTAGTCATATTATTATGATAACATAAGGAATAATTTGAGGTACCCTACAAATATCTGAAGACTCTTTTAACTGCATCCCAATGAACTCTACCAAGATTAGACATATATCTAGAAATAAATCCCATTGCTTGAGAAATGTCCAGTCTAGTACAAACCATAGTATACATCAAACTTCCAACTGCACTCTAGTAAGACACTCTACTCATGTCTTCCATCTCTGATGGAGATGTTGGACAATCTGAAATAGATAAATTTTTTCTAGCTAAAGCAGGAACACACAATGGTCTACAATCTTGCATATCAAACCTCTATAAAATTGAGTTGACATACTTGCTTTGGCCAAGCCATAGATTTTCGTTCACTCTATCTCTTTTAATTTCCATCCCAATAATGTATTTAGTTGCACTGAGATCTTTCATTTCAAATTTAGTAGCAAGTTGAGATTTTAGTTCTAAAATCATATCTTTCCCTCTGCCAATAAATAACATATCATCAACATGTAATGCAATAAACAAGAAATGATCACCATCAGTTTTATAATAAACACAATGATTTGATTTAGAAAGCTCAAATCCAAAACTCAACACATATGTATCAAATTTTTGGTACCACATCCTAGGACTCTGTTTTAATCCATACACAAATTTCTTCAATTTTCAAACCAATTTACTTTTACCTTTCACCACGTAGTGCTCTGGCTATGTCATATAAGTATCCTCCTTAGAATCACCATGAAGGAAAGCATTTTTCACGTCCATTTTCTCAACCTCTAAATCATAAGAAACAAAAATAGAAAGCAAAAATCTAATGGATGTCATTTTTGCAATAGGAGAAAATATCTCACCATAATCAACACCCTCAACTTGAGAGTAACCCTTTGCAACCAATCTTGATTTTTACTTCTCAATATCTCCATCTGAACCAATATTTTTCTTGAACACCCATTTACAACTAATAGGTTTTCATCCTTTAGGAAATGGTACAAGATCCCATGTATCATTCTTTTTCAAATATGCCATTTCTTCATCCATAGCAATCTTCTAGGATTCTACATCATTCATACCCAATGCCTCTTCTACAGATCTGGGTTCATCCATGTTAGTATTCAAAGCAAAAATACATCTCCAATAATCAAGTGAATACCTTTTAGGTGGTTGTCTATGCCTTTTAGACCTATGAACAAGCTGAGTTGGAGGTGGTGGTACTTATAAAATCCATGGCCATTTCAATTATTTTTTTCCACTTGTGCCTTTGAGTTTCCTCCATTTTTTCTGATTAGGGTCCAAAAATTGCATAAACGACTTAAACCCTTATATCGTAAAACCTTAAACCCTCAGCGTGCACTTTTATTCTAAAATTGTGTTGACCTCTTGTGCCTGGTTCCCAATCATTCAAGTTACAACTTATGTCTAGGTGTTCGTGTGTTCACCGACCCCATTACCTTGTCTTTTCAGTCACTGCCCTAGTTAAAATATTTAATATTTTCCTCCCAACTTAGCATTCTCTTTGTTATTGATGTGTCACAAGTTTTTAGAACTTCGCAACCTTTGACATGAGGTACTTGAGTTAGGTTTTTTGGTGACTTGGTGACAATGAAGGTAGCGTCAGTGTGGGACCCAGTGAATGAAAGGATGATGCGTGGCAGGAAGCGATGGTGGATGGTGGCATGTAGGTGACATGGGTCCCATGGTCTTCAATCCTTGTGACAATTGTGGTGGGCCTTTAATCAAACGGTAGGTATTAAAGTGAATTCCTTGAATGCATCTTAGTTGTTCCCCGCACACCTCGTGTGAATAAAATATTGTTTTCCAAAACCTTGTGGGGTTAGCAGGCTAGTGATGCATGCCTCTGGTGAGACCTACAAAGGTAGTAAACGTAGTAGTGGAATGTGATGTCACCATGATTGGTGGCAAATGAATCAACGATTGTGATCAAGATGATCTAACGGTGCTTGTCAGTTCCATTGATTTTTTGGTGGATCTCAGCTTGGTCCCATGGGGTTAGCAGAGAGCTATGGATATTAATCCATGATTGATGCATGCTAACCACTGATGAAGATGGTGGATGATGATGAAGGACGACAGGTGCGCCACCCTATTTACACAATTGGATGACTCATAATTGTTGTGAGTCATATGATGATGTTTATGGTGATGATTATGCGGTCCTGATTTAAAGTATTTAAATCCAACAGATAGGTTTTAAAGTTGTTGACAGTGATCATTAGGTGTTGGATCTTGGTGTGATTAAGAAATATTGATAGCCAAATTTTAAAGTGTGATTTCCCAATAGTTGGTTGCTCCTGTTCGCGGGTATTAGCTGAGCAGTAATGGTGCATTCATTTCTCAACTACCAGATCGATTCCAAACGGCTTCAGATTGCATTCTTGCACTTCTTCCAAGGCCAAAGTGATTATTGAGCGGGGACATTTATTTCCTGGAGTGTTGTAGTGGTTTTCATCTTTGTCAAGGTATGTTCTTCCTGATTGTGATCACAAATTTTCCAAGGGTGCCATGCTTGTTTGTAGAATGCCATCAATGCTATAATGTGCTCGAGGTGTCAAAGGCCTTTATGGCCAGTTGATGCTTCATTTTTGGGGGGAATTATAGTTGTTTGTAATCTAATCAGATTTAATCCTTTCTGTAACTTTGATTGAGTTAGGGTTGGGGTTTGAATTCAAAATCTAAGTTATGCTTGCACTATAAAGGAAATTTTAGTTGTTTTTGTACTGTTCATAATTCTACTCTCTAACCTGAGTGGTTTGGTGTAGTGCTTTTCTACTAGATTCTCTTTCTATGCTTTTTGTAATTCTATGCTTTGAGTCAAGTTGAATAGTTTAATTCCTTTGGACATAGATAGGGAATGTAATGAGCTATGCTCTGTAATAACAACAAATGACCGCCATACAATATTTGTATTTTGCTTCACCATAAATGTCAATTTGCATGCTCTCCAAATAGTGTATGCATTATCTTTTGAATCAATATAATCAAGGGTTGTGTTGATGCTTCAAACACATTTGTTGTTTGAGTTATGTTTATGTTTTCCTATCATTAAAGGAGTGGTGTAATTGTTTGCATAGAGATAATGAGGGTATTGTAGTGCAGTGTGGTTAACTAAGTAACATGTTGATTGTCCTTTTGTTGGTTTCTTGTTGCAAGCTAGTAGGGTTATGAGAATCCAAGGTTGGTCTATTGTAGGAGTTTATTTCATTCCTAACTCTATGTGGATTAGGCATTGGTCAAGGAGATTCAAAAAGTATGAAGCTAGGGAAGAATCAAATCTTTTAATTCAAAAATATTTCCTACTTTCTTAGTTTAGATTTTGTTTCATGTTTTCCCTTTCCACCCTACCGCAAGCCATTGTTAGTAGTGAAGGTTGTGTAGATGATTTAGCCCATTAAAGGCCTTCCACCATTGTAGTGTGATGATCTGCATTAATGTATAGGGATACCCACCTTGGTCCTATAGAGCCTAAAGTTTAGAGGAGAGGCTTGCCAATCAGTCATCTCATGTTCGTTGACCACTAATCTAGGGTCTCTGAGTATAAGGAGTAGCTACCCTTTAGGAGATGTTAGACCATCAGCTGGAACCTCCAGTAGATTGGTGACTCCACTAGGGATAACATGAGAAGATTTGGTAGAAGATCATCTTTCCTTAAAAGATTCATTGACCCATCCAAGTCGACAGATTGGTGATGCTAGGGAGAAAAAGAAGAAATCTTTGGGTGAGCAACTAAATATACGCTCTTCCTCATTGAGGAAGATATAGATTTGCAAAGGGACTTGCATACTTGAAGAAGGAGGTTGTTGCAATGTTTCTGGTGTGTTCTTGAGTTATGGTGCTCTACTGGTGGGGAGAACTCAAAAATCTATTGATCTTGGAGGGAGCTCTCTGCTACTTAAAGATATTTTCCTCTTTCAAAGAGGTGGTGACTACAAAATATTTCAAATAATCAGAAGAGTTGGTTGTAGTAGTTCTCAGGTATTTTTCTATTGCAACATTTTGTATGAAGGTCAACAAAGTTTTGGTAAAAATTGTCTCTTATTTAGTGCTTTAAGGCACTAGTTCAAAAGGGAAAAGAGAAGTTGGATATTCTGTAGCTTGTTGTAGAGGGTTAAGATTTAAAATGTATCATCAAATGGATGCCCCCTCTACTAGCTATTGTGTCTTGTGTGAACCACAGTCATATCCTCAAATAAAACATTTTTCTTTGGAGATATATAACCCTTTGGATTACAGTAAAATCCATGGTTATCCACACTCTGTTCCATGGGAAATAAAGAAATATTTGCCTAAGTTTAGAGGTAGTTTAAAAGAATCAACATCAATACATTAGAAAGATTTCACTAATTTGTTAGTGGAAAATCATATAGAAGAAGAGGACGTAGTCATGAAGCTATTTGAAAGAAATTTTGAAGATGATGCTAAGGACTGGTTTGTTAATATGCCTTTACATTCCATTTGTTCATTGCATGAGTTTAAAGAAATATTCACTAATCAATTTGGTGAAGTGTATAACAATCATCTTTCTGATGGTAATTCTCTACACAATCAAGAAGTTAAAGAAGAATATGAATCTGAGGTTGAAAATTTCTCACCTCTAGATGCATTATGGAACATAGAAAGATATGGGGATGAATCCCCATATGATTTTCATGACAAGTTTGTGGAATGTTGGTTTGCTATACTAGAATTACAAAAGCTAGATGAATCAACATGTGTTGATTTGTTTTGTGAGGGACTTGAGCTGGGTATGAGTACAATGCCAAAAATATAGAAGCCTTCATGAGTTGGAGACATTGATGGTTGGATTTCATTGATAAGTAAGTTGTTAGAGAAGCATGGAGATCATGTATTTTCTAAAATATGTGATGGTACTTACTCTAGGTTTCTGGCTGGTATGGAAAAGAACAATGATGCATCTTGCAATGGTGAAGATTCTACTTTTGAGCAGCCCAAAGAAGGATTTTTTGCAAATGTACCTCTTGTTGATGTTGAAACAATGGAGAAAGAGAATTTTCTATCTATATCAGATGAGTGTGACATTTTTTGTGGTGAATTTCAACTAGAAGAGAGCATCAATGATGAGTCTAATGGTGATTTATTATTTGATAGTGTGGGATATGACTTTGCTAGTTTGTTTAGTAGTAGGGAAGAGGATGATGCATCTACTATGGGAAATGAACAATAAGTTGTTCCCTTGTTTGATTCCCCATAGGTTTCTTTTGTCCTTGGTTTTGGTTTTGAAGTTCCCACTAAGTTTGTGCATGAGGATAGCATAGATGCAACTATATGTGAAGAAGAAAATCAAGAAGTAAATGTTTCTACAACTAATGATGTTATTTATGATGATTCTGCACCTGAGGAGTATGATTGTGTAGATCATATAGATGCATATGAAGATTTTTTTTAGGGGGTGCAGCTCATAGTCTTTCTCATGAGTAGTGGGCTTCAATTTTGTCATGGTAGAGTGATGTTGCTGAGGTAAGTTCCTTTGATGTGTGTCATAGTTCAAATTTTTGTGACACATTTGCTTCAACAATTTTCAAATAACATGAAGAAGATAGGAAATTTGAAGAGTATAGATATTCACACAAAATTCCTCATGGTCCAAATGGATGTGTTGATGAGGTCTACATCAACATTGAGGACTCCAAGCATGTTGCATGCAGTTTTGATGAGTGGCAATAGGGTACTAATTTTTTGGCTGCTCATGTCCCTTGTGTGCCTAAGCTTCAAATTTATTAGTTTGACTTGTCTAAGGATGAGTTGCCCTCTACATGTCAGCATGATAAGATGGCACATTTCTTTGTTCCATGTGAGTTTGAAGCTTTTTCTTTTGGCCTTGATTCATGTGAAGTGATCAACAGGTGCGAAGAGACAGGTTTTTTATGATGTTGATCAATGTTCTCATTTTTTGTCATTGAATATAGAATTAGAAAATGTAACGGGTGACAATGAGGTGGGCTATGTGATGTGGTTACCATGTAACAACAAAGAAAAACAGGTAGCAAGTTCCCACTTGTTCAAGGATAATCACATATTTGTGTTTACAGGAAAGAGGCTACTTGTGCTGCTATGGTGTGACAAAAACAATTATTGTTTAAGGGAGATCAACTCCTTTAACATGTTGGTGTTTGACAGTGGTAAATTTTAACTACCCTTTTTCATTTGATGGCCTATGGATATCAAATGAGGTGTTTTGTATTGGGTTGAATTTTTTTTCCAATGGTTGGCTTGGTCTGCTTCTCTACAGATCTGAATTCTTGCTTTGCATTGTCAAGTAGATGTCCCCAACTAGAGCCATTGGTGGTACTTGTAAAATACATGGCCATTTCAATTATTTTTTCCCATTGTGCCTTTGAGTTTCCTCTATTTTTTCTGATTAGGGTTCATAAATTTCATAAAGGGCTTAAACCCTTATATCTTAAAACCTTAAACCCTTGGTGTGCACTTTTGTTCTAAAATCATGTTGACCTCCTACACCCAGTTCCCAGTCATTCAAGTTACAACTTATGTCTAGGTGGTCATGTGTTCACCAACCCCTTTACCTTGTCTTTTTGGTCACCGACCCAATTAAAATATTTAATCTTTTCCTATATTGTGGGGTTTTCAAATTTCATAACCTCTCTACTTCACATTCTCTTAGTTGTCGGTGTGTCATAAGTTTTTAGAACTTCACAACCTCTGACATAAGTTTCTTGAGTTAGGTTTTTTGGCAACTTGGTGACAATTAAGGTAGCATTTAGTGTGGGACCCAATGCATGACAAGATGACATGTGGCAGGAAGCAATGGTGGATTGTGGCATGTACATGATGTAGGTCCCATGATCTTCAAGCCTGGCGACAGTTGTGGTGGGCCCTCAATCAAATGATGGGTATTAAAGTGAATTCCTTGAATGCATCTTAGTTGTTCTCTGCACACCTCATGTGAATAAAATAATGTTTTCCAAAATCTTGCGGGGTTAGCGGGCTAGTGACACATGTCTCTGGTGGGACCTACAGAGGCAACAAACATGGTAGTGGAATGCAATGTCACCATGATGGGTGCCAAAGGAATCAATAGTTGTAATCAATATGATCCAACAATGCTCATCAGTTCCATTGAGTTTTTGGTGGATCTCGGCTTGGTCCTGTGGGGCTAGCAGAGAGCTGGTAAAGATTAATCCACTGCGGATGCATGTTGATCGTTGATGAAGATGGTGGGACCCAACAGGAAGGTGATGATGGTGGATGATGACGAAGGCCGATAGGTGGTGCTGCCCTATTTGCACGATTGGATGAATCACATTTTTCTTGTGATTCATGTGATGATTTTTATGGTGATGATCATCCAATCCTAATTTAAAGTGTTTAAATCCAATGGCCAGGTTTTAAAGTTGTTGATAGTGAGCGTTAGGCATTAGATCTTGATGCGATTAAGATATATCAACGACCACAGTTCAAAGTGTGATTTTCCAATAGTTGGCTGCTCCTGTTCGCAGGTATTGACTATGTAGTAATGGTGCATCCATTTCTCAGATACCAGATCGATTCTAGATAGCTTCAGATTGCATTCTTGTGCTTCTTCCAAGGCCAAAGTGATTGTTGAGTGATGCCATTTATTTCCTGGTGTATTGCAATGTTTTTGGTCTTTGTTAGGGTATGTTCTTCCTGACTATGATTGTAGATTTCTTGATGATGCCATGCTTTTTTTTAAAATGCCATCAATTTTGGAGTGTGCTCTAGGTGTTAGAGGCCTTTATGGCTAGTTTTTGCTTCATTTTTGGGGGGAACTCTTGTTGTTTTCAATATGATTGAATTTAGTCCTTTCTGTAACTCTGATTGAGTTAGGGTTAGGGTTGGAATTCAAACTCTGAGTTATGCTTGCACTATAAAGGAAAGTTTTGTTGTTTTTGTACTGTTTAGACTTCTACTCTCCAACCTGAGCGGTCTGGTGTAGTGTTTCCCTACTATATTATATTTCTATGCTTTTTGTAATTCTTTTCTTTGAGTCAAGTTGAATAGGGTAAGTCATTTGGACATAGATAGGGAATGTAATGAGCTATGCTTTGTAATAACAAAAGATGACCACCATACAACATTTGTATTATGCTTCACTATATATGTCAATCTGTATGTTCTCAAAATATTATATGCATTATCTTTTGAATCGATATAATCAAGGGTTGTGTTGATGCTTCAAACACATTTGTTGTTTAAATTATGTTTATGTTTTCCTATCATTCAAGGAGTGGTGTAATTTCTTGCACAGAGATAATGAGGTTATTGTAGTGCAGTTTGGATAGCTAACATGCCGATTGTCCTTTTGTTGGTTTCATGTTGCAAGGTAGTAGGGTTATGAGATGCAAGGGTTGGTCTAGTGTAGGAGTTTATTTCATTCTTGACTCTATGTGGATTAGGCATTGGTTAAGGTTATTCACAAAGTATGAAGCTAGGGTAGAATCAAATATTCTAATTCAAAAACATTTTCTTCTTTCTTAGTTTAGATTTTCTTTCATGTTTTCCCTTTCCACACTACCACAAATCATTGTTAGTAGCGAAGGTTGTGTAGATGATTTAGCCCATTGAAGGCCTTCCACCATTGTAGTGTGATGATTTGCATTGATATATAGGGATACCCACCTTGGTCCTATAGAGACTAAAGTGTAGAGGAGAGGCTTTCCAATTGGTCATCTCCTGTTCATTGGCCACTAACCTAGGGTCTCTGAGTATAAGGAGTAACTACCCTTTAGGATATGCTAGAACATTAGCTAGAACCTTCAATAGATTGGCGACTCCACTGGGGATAACTTGAGAAGATTTGGTAGAAGATCATCTTTCCTTAAAAGATTCATTGAACCATTTGAGTTGATAGATTGGAAACATTGTGGAGAAAAAGAAAAAATATTTGGGTGAGCAACTGAATATATGCTTTGCCTTAATGAGGAAGATATAGATTTGCAAAGGGACCTGCATACTTGAAGAAGGAGGTTACTACAACGTTTCTGGTGTGTTCTTGATTTCTGGTGCTCTACTAGTTCAGAGAACTCAAAAATATATTGATCTTGGAAGGAGCTCTCTGCTGCTTGAAGATATTTTCCTCTTTCAAATAGGTGGTTACTCTACAAAATATTCCAAATCATCAGAAGAGTTGGTTGTAGCAGTTCTCAGGTATTTTTCTATTGCAACATTTTGTATGAAGGTCAGCAAATTTTTGGTAAACATTGTCCCTTATTCAGTGCTTTAAGGCACTAGTTCAAAAGGGAAAAGAAAAGTTGGATATTCTGTAGCTAGTTGTAGAGGGTTAAGATTTAAAATGTATCATCAAATGGATGCCCCCTCTACTAGCTACTTTGTCATGCATGAACCATAGTCATATCCTCAAAGAAAACCTTTTTCTTTGGAGATATATAATCCTTTGGATTGCAATAAAATCCATGGTTATCCACACTCTGTTCCATGAGAAATAAAGAAATATTTTCCTAAGTTTAGATGCAGTTTAGAAGAATCAACTTCAATACATTGGCAAGATTTCACTAATTTGTTAGTGGAAAATCGTGTAGAAGAAGAGGACGTAGTCATGAAGCTATTTGTAAGAACTTTTGAAGATGATTCTAAGGACTAGTTTGTTAATCTAACTTTGCATTCCATTTGTTCATGGTGTGAGTTTAAAGAAATATTCCCTAATCAGTTTGGTGAAGTGAATAGCAATCATCTGTCTGATGGTAGTTCTTTGCACAATTAGGAAGTTGAAGAATATGAATTCGAGGTTAAAAATTTCTCACCTCTAGATGCATTATGGAACATAGAAATATATGGGGATGAATCCCCATCTGATTTTCATGACAAGTTCATGGAATGTTGGTTTGCTATACCAGAATCAGAAAGGCCATATGAATCAACATGTGTTGATTTGTTTTGTGAGGGACTTGAGCCGGGTATGAGTACAATGCCACAAAGATGGAAACCTTCAGGAGTTGGAGACATTGAGGTTGGCTTTCATTGATAATTAAGTTGGTAGAGAAGCATGTATATCATGTGTTGTCTAAAATGTGTGATGGTACTTACTCTAGGCGTCTAGCTAGTATGGAAAAGAACAATGATGAATCTTACAGTGGTGAAGATTCTACTTTTGAGCAGCCCACAGAAGAATTTTATGTAGATGTACCTCTTGTTGATGTTGAAACAATGGAGAAAGAGAGATTTCTCTCTATATTAGATGAGTGTGATAGTTTTTTTGGTGACTTTCAACTAGAAGAGAGCAGCAATGATGAGTCTAATGGTGATTTCTAGTTTGATAGTGTGGGATATGACTCTACTAGTTTGTGTAGCAACATGGAAGAGGATGATGTATATATTGTGGGCGATGAACAAGAAGTTGTTCCCTTGTTTGATTCCCTTCCTTCTTTTGTCCTTGGATTTGGTTTTGAAGTTCCCACTGAGTTTTTGCATAGATGCAGCTGTATGTGAAGAAGAAAATAAGGAAGTAAATGTTGCTACAACTAATGATGTTATTTATGATGAGTTTTCACCTAAGGAGTATGATTGTGTAGATCATATGGATGCATATGAAGACTTGTTTTTAGGGGGTGCAACTCATACTCTTTCTCATGAGCAACAGGTTTCAAGTTTTTCAAGGAAGAGTGATGTTGTTGAGGTAAGTTCCCTTGATGTGTGTTATAGTTCAAATTTTTGTGACATGTTTTCTTCAATAGATTTCAAAGAATATGAAGAAGAGAGGAAATTTGAAGAGTATATATCTTCACACAAATGCCTCATGATCCTAATGGATGTGTTGATGAGGTATGCATCAACATTGAGGACTCCAAGCATGCTGCTTGTAGTTCTGATAAGTAGCAAGAGGGTAATAATTTTTTGGCTACTCATGTCCCTTGTGTGCCTGAGCTTCAAAGTTATCAGTTTGAGTTGTTTGAGGATGAGTTTCCCTCTACATGTCAGCATGATAAGATGGCACATTTCTCTATTCCATGTGAGTTTGAGGCTTTTTCTTTTGGCCTTGATTCATGTGAAGTGATCAAAAGGTGTAAAGAGACATAGGTTTTTTATGATGTTGATCAGTGTTCTCAATTTTTGTCACAGACTATAGAATTAGAAAATGCAATGGGTGGAAGTGAGGTGGCCTATGCAATGTGGTTACCATGTGTAGACACTGAAAAATGTCCTAAGTCTATGATCAACATTTTTCCTTGGTTGTCATCCTCTAATAATTAAATAATTTTAATTATTAAATTATACTTGATCATATTAAATAATTTAATCCTAATCAATTAAAATTATTTAATTGTGTCACTAATACCCTCTTTCTTCAATAATTAAATAAATAATTATTTATCTTTCATTATCTGTCCATAGTGAGATAATACTAATAATTATTTGACCTTTCATTCTTTTATAATTAACTAATTTTCAAAATTATTTAATTATGTATCATTCTTCTCTTTTGAATAAATAATTGAAATCAATCATCCATGTCTAATTTCCATCTCCCCATTTAATTAAATTGATTAATTTAATTAAATGCCCCTTTTTTCTCCAAATAAATAATTTATTTGCCACTTGTCCATTTCCTCCATTTTCGAGTAAATAATGTAAAATAAATTATTTATGCACCTCCTCTAGTCAAAGATACCCTATCATTAACCCCTGTCATAGTCGTCAGGCGTCATAGCTATTGACGTCATACCTGTCATGATTCCTCCAAGAATAGCATATTCTTGGTGCATCAATTCTAGACCATTGATCTTGGAATCCTTCTAGAGAATTAATCTCAACCATCCATTTTGTAAGTTCCCCCCTCTTATGCATCCTCCACCATTGATCTTGGAATCCTTCTAGAGGATTAATCTCAACTGTCCATTCGAAAGGTTGTCTATAAAAGCAACCCTCCTCCTCCATTTTCACCTTAACAACTAATCTTCTCCAACTTTCTTGCTTACTATTTGTAGGTTTTGCACAAGTATTCCAACAAATCTGAGGGAAAAGTTGCATAAGAAGAAGGAGAGCAAGAGAAGTGAATCAACCATAATAGGGAGTAATTTATTTCATGCTTTGTATTTCTAGTTCTCTCTATTATTCTGTATTCTCTTGTTGATGAGGTCTTATTAGTCTAGAGGTGTTAGTTGTCACTATTCTAGGCTAGAAGTTAAGAAACCCCATCTCACATTGATGAACCCGACGCAAATATTACAATTTTGCAAAGAAATCCATTCGTTTTCTTGTTTGTTTTTGTTGTTTTACAGGTTATAGCCAAGAATTCACAAAAAATCCCATCATATTATTTTGACCATAAAAAAATATTAAAAAATGATTATCTAGGTTTTGTACACCTTGCTTTTATCTTTTCAGAACTTCAAATGATTTAAAATTTTGATATGTTTTGAGAAAGTTATGGTCGTTTTAGTACCCACAGCTTTTTAAGATTTAGTTGTTAAGACTCAATTTTTCTTTTGTTTATAACACTTTTGTTGTGTAGGATTTTGGCAAAATTTTTATGGGTTTTGAAGGTCTATGTCTTAGCTTTCCATAGAGTTTTACATTGTAAAATTTTGTTTAGTTTTGAGAAATTTATCACTATTTTAGTTTGTTGTTTTCATTCAAGTTTTTTTTGGTTTACTGATCTTCTATTTGCACCATGTGGCTTTAGGTTGGGACTCCCAAAATTGCTTCTTGGAGTAGCAAAAAAAAATTTGAGTCCTTTAGTTTTTAGTTTTATTTGAGTTTTAGTTTAGTTAAAATATTTTCTTTCATTTTTAGTTTCGTTGTTAGATTCTGGTTTTGGTTTGGTGCTAACCCATTTTTGGTGCTAACTTGGAGTTTGTGCAGCTTTTTTGTTGGTCCAAGAATTTTCTTTTGAGACTACTAGCAAGTGATTTTGTAGGTTCGAACGTCCAAGAATTATATTTTGAAACCATTTTGATTTTTTTAAGATTAGAAAAAAATTTGTTTTAGTGCTCTAAAATGAATGATTGTCTTTCTCACATAGCTTTAATTAGAGGATAAAGAACACCATGTCTTAGTGTTTGAGGGTGGTAGGTATTATGCTCTCACCTTGTGCAAACTCGGTGATCAGAAAGCTAGACCCATCCAATTTTTTGTTTACCCATTAGAGGGCCTACCTTAGTGGGAAAAAGTACTCACCCTAAGGGAACAATCCAAGTGGTAACGGGCTAAAGCCAAGTCCTTCCGAACCACTACATAAATTTGTGGTTGTGAGGAAATTTTGGAGTCAACATGACGGTACATGATAGTTCTACTCTAGTATCTTTATGATATGAGAAACCCTTGTTTTAAGGGCTAGGAGACCTCTCGAGGGAGTTTATCATCATATCTCTTGAATCAAATGCCCTTACTAGACACTTTTTGTTTTTGGAAGCCTAGCCATTTTCGATCATTGCTTGGTATGGTGTAGGGTACAGTAACATGCTCAAAGTTACTCACTACTGACTCCCTTGAGTAGAGATAGTAGTTCCCAGGAAGTGACTACCTGGGAATTTGAAGTTGGTGTGCCCATAGAAGTGAGTGTCGTGGAGGGGAGCTAGTTCCACCAAAATTCTAAGCTATCTTCTCTCGAGGAGAGGTGTTCAACACGAATTCTGGGTATTTCAGTGGGCCTATACCAAGTATATATACAAACCCTTTCCTACTAGGATTGTGCTTTTTTTCTCATTACAATTTCATATCAAACTAGTCCTAAACAAAGTGCTTGATACCATCTGATGTGTTTTCTAGTCATACTTCATCATAAACACTCAAAAACTTGGATCAAAACAACTGAAAAACACTAAAACTGTCAAAAACAACATTCTAGAAAATCTCAACTGCCAGATACATAGCCACAACTGCCTAATTACAAAAATTTCACAAAATCCTTGTCCAAAACTAAACCAATTCATCATAATAGTGATCTTGACTTCCAAACCAAAGACTTGTAAGATTTACTAGTTCATTTTAGTCATTCCCATTAGAAATACATTGCATTATAGGTTGCATTCCTCAATCCTTTGCATTGCAAAAAATAGACTTTGATCCTTAGGTTGCATCTAAACCTTCAGATTTTGAACATAGGGAGAACTTTGAGCTTTTTAAAATTATTGGTTACTTATTCTACTTGTCATTGACCATTTTCCTTGTCATTTTTCTTGTCATTGTCACTTTGTCAAGTTGAGTCTTGGTTGTCCTCTTATGGTCAATGACATTTCGAATTTGTTACCTTGGATTTACATTAGCTTGAGTGCCACCCTTTGTTTAAAATTTTAGGGTTCCTTTGCATTATATTACCCTCATTTAGACTACCCTCAAACTGCACCTTACCCCTTATTCCAAAAATACAAAAAAAACCTAGCTCACTTTACCTTAGTATCATATCAATCCCTCATTATCCTTACATTTTCATACCCCAAAATACAAAAAAACCATAGATTAATCTTATTATCACCATAATCTTGAATTAGTATCCTTTAGTCACTTTATGACTCACTTTGACCATCAATCAATCTTGTAGTGTCTTTTAGCATCCATTATCCCCTATCTTTTAGGCATTGTCATCCTTGCATTATCATCCTTGCATTAGAACCCTTGCATTTTCATATCCAAAAATCCAAAAAATCCAAAAAGCATAGTTTAGTTCATTACCATCTTGCATTATCCCCCAACTTGCAAAGGTCTCAGATGGTTGAAACAAGGTCCAAATCCAAACAAAGGGACATGGATTTCCTAAGTGACCCTTTTCCTGATAATTTCATAGATTCAAATCAACCTACACCCCACAACAACACATCATAAAAAGATGAAAGTGGCCCTTGGGAAGACCTAAACTTTGAAGTATCCAACAAATAATTGACCTCTCAAGAGATTGAAAGGGCCTATCAAGATCCAAGACTTTTAAGCATACTTGACCAACTCATTAGTGGCAACCCAAACAAGTTTTTCTATGCACTAGCCAAAAAGGGTGCCAAATTACCTCAAGGTTATGACGCATCAACCATCATAGAACAAGGAACTAAAAATCCATTTGGCATTCCTTCATCACAAAAAATGGTAAACATACCCCTTGGGACAACTACACACATGACCACTACCACCACAACACACATTCCAAACATCCCAACTCATGCCACTACACAAGGTCCAACTTTCACATTTGGTAGTTCCTCAAACACCATGGGTAATATTTTCACGAATCCTCTCTTTCAAAGCACAAATCAATGGTCCACATCACAAGGTACCACACCTTTGATTCAAAGTCACACACCCTTGAGCCAAAATAAAAACCAAAGTTCCATACCCACATCCCAAAACACAAACCAAGGGACCTCATTCCAATTCCAAAGTGCACCTTCATTAAATCAACCTCCACAAAATAACCCTAGAAAGGTGTGCATTATCTCATGAAATACCCCAAGTCAAAACCACAACCAAGGGTCTACTACAAACCAAGAGTCTATTTCACTACTTCAAAATACAAACCAAGGACCCCTTCCATCATTCAAAAAATCCACTCAAGGGCCAACACCATCACCTCAAAATGTCAATCAAGGGAACATTCCTTCATGTCAAAATGTCAGCCAAGGGAAAATTCCCTCACATAAAAACATCAATCAAGGGCCCACACCTTCATATAAAAATTTAAATCAAGGTCCTATACCCTCATTTGCAAACCAAGGATTCAATTTTCAAACTCAAAACATGAATCAAGGGTCCATACCTCAACTCCAAAATGCCATACCAAATACGGACATGACCTTTGGGACCAACCTAAACACTAATCTCATTCCAAATCAAAACAACCCACACCCATTAAACAATCAAGGTCTCATATCACAAAACATCAATCAAAATCCAAACCCAACACATGACCTCAATGGAAACATTATTGCATCACATCGAAATAATGTGACATCATCCCTTGTAGACTATTTGATCCAACACATACAAACCCTTGAACAAAAAATGGCCAACATACAATTGGGAACCAAAAATAAGACATATTTTGTGGAGGAGGTTTTTCCCTTTTCCATTTGATCGAAACTTATACATGCCACCCTTTCCCCTCCATTTCATGACACCACCATAGCCTAAATACAAGGGGATAAGAGATCTAGTAGAACACATCTGTGAATTCAACACAACATGTATGGAAGTTGCATATGACCCTACCTACTTGATGAGGTTATTCCCACAAAGTCTCATAGGGATAGCCTTATATTGGTTCTCACATCTTCCACAAGGAATCAAAACATGGGGTGAACTAGCCGATAAATTCATCAATCATTTTTCCTTCAACATTAAAAATGATGTCACCTTTGCAACATTGAGCACAACCAAACAAGAAGATGGAGATTCACTTACCTCATTCTACCAAAGATGGTGAGGCTTGGTTAGAAAATTCCCTTGTCATATTCTAGAAAAATAACTTGTCACCACGTTTGTAAAAAACCTTAACAGAGAGTTGATGAGTCGAATTCAAATCCAATGTTGCAATACCTTTGAGGAGATTGTTGAGAAAGGTCTTATTGCCAGAGGAATGGTCAAGATAAACAAAGAAACTTTGAAACCTAACAATGAAAAAGGAAAATATTGGTCTTGAAACAAAAATGTCACAAATGACAAAGTCATTGATGCCAAACTGATAACCAAAGGACCAATCATTCAACTTAAAGGCCCCTCTTCATCAAACATACCCAATACATCAAATACCCAAGCACCAAGTCAAAACCAAACACTGAACACTATCCAAAATGACCAACAACGAAGAGGTCCTCCTTGTGCTAAGAGAACATACACTCCCTTGGGTGAACCTATTGAATCAGCCCTCAAAAAACTTTTGCAATCCAATATCATCACACTGCCAAACACCAAGAATTATGAACCTTCTTTGATCAAACCTCATTGGTGGAAAGATGACGAATACTGTGAATATCATCGCACAAAAGGACACAATACATCTAGATGTTGGACACTCAAGAACATCATTCAATACCTTATTGAGAATCAAACCATTTCAATTGAAAAATCACAAGGAAAAACCAATGCTGATCTTACAATATTCAAGACCCCTTTGCAAGACCATGATAAAGGAAAAGCCTCTAGTTCAAGGAACAAAAACAATGCCAACTATGCAATTGTCAAGCATGATTACATAACCATTATTCTTAATGTAACACCTCTTGTTGAACACATTGCCACCATCACTATAAACAATCCAAAATCATACTGTGCTATCACTACCCACAAAACCAAGATAACCATTCCAAGTCCATCCGCAAGTCCTCAGCCAAAGGGACAATATAACCTCTTAGAGTAGCTAGGGAAAACTCTAGCACAAATTTCTATCTTGGAACTCCTTCACATTTCACCACAACACAGAGTGATCCTTGAAAAATCCCTACAAGAATCCTTCATTCCTAGAAATATAGATGTCAACAAATTTTAGGTCATGGTCAGATACCTCACTATGCCACACCACGTCACTTTCTTTGAACAAGATTTTCAGCACCAAGATCTAACCATAATAGTCCTCGACATTTAGAAGTATGTGTCAACACACATAAGATCAGATGAGTCTTAGTAGATGGTGGAGAAGGTATGAATATTTTCTCACAACAATTAGTGAAGGCATTGGGATACTCTGAGAATTGCATTGATCAAACAAAGAAAATCGTAATCAAATCTTATGATGATGCTGAACGGTCCTCTAAAGGCATAATTTCACTCCCAGTGAGGGTTGGCCCAGCCATATAGAACATAGTATTTCACATCTTGTATCTAGATTTACATTATAATCTCCTCCTTGGCCACCCATGGATTCATGCCATAAGGGCTATTCCATCCAACTACCATCAATGCCTCAAGTTCCCACATAACGACATTGTAATCACTATTCCAAGTGACCCTGATCCTTTCCAATATTGTTCCAATCTCAAAGATTTTTCTGAGCATCAAGGGTCCATCAATAGAGAGGCATCATCTTCCACTTCATCCACCACTCCATCCCACTCCATTGATCCATCCACCCTTTTCAAATCATCCAACTCATTCATTATACCTTCCACGCCTAAAATCCAAATCCAAGATAAAGGTTGTAGAGAGTATGATATGAAGTGTCTCTTTTTCATTGGAAAGATACCTAAGTCACCAAAGTCATATGGAAAACCACATCCTATGCAGCCCAAAGTTTTCATTCACAATCCTCCTACCACCGTCACTAGATGGGGGGAACTTGCTAAGGAGTTTCTAGATGACCACATTCTTACATGGTTGCACAAAGAAGAAGATGATATTCAAACTAAGAAATTGACAATTGAACAGTATCCAAAATTGTTCCAAATAATGAAATGACATGGATACACTACTGAATTTGACTCCATTTTCCAATGAACGTTCGTTAGTCGTTCAACAAACATTTGTTAGAAAATTGACGAATTGACGAAAAAAATTGTCACTATTTTTTCGTTGAAATTTTGATGACGAATTAAATGTCAAAATAATGACATAGATTCATCGGTCGTCGGCATCATAAAATGACTCAGATGTTCGTCAGATTATCAATGAAAACTTCGTGTATCCACCGATGAATTACAACCAAAATGTAATTGTAATGGCTCTTCTAAAGAGTCAAAACAACACCAGAAGTTCGTTGCCATTTCGATGAAATGGGAAAGGAGTTATGATGAAGCTTTCGTCGCAGCTATAGCAACTTCGTTGGACTTTTTCAGTGATTCGTCGGTGGCCTTCGTTGAAATTGCGATGAAACAATGGAATTTTTTTTAAAAAAAATTCATTGAAATGTACCATCACGGAGACTCTTGGTGATGACCACTAAAGCCAACCCATCGGTGAGAGATCAATCATTGGCATAGGATAGAAAATTCACTCTGATAGTCCATGTCTTTTTGATGATTTCTATCGGCAAGACAGATCCAATGTCACACCGATCTGACCTCTTCAAGAGTTTTGAACACTACTAGTTATCAGCAAGACATTCTGAGGGTCTCACTGATTAAACAAGTGTCTAAGAGAAAGTAAGCAAATGGAACCTATTGATTTTCTTATTTTGGGGTTCTTTAAATCATATAATAGATACCATCTTCTTATGTATAATGTACTTATATTCAAATTTGAACTCGAGACCAATTGTCATTGCACATTCCATTTTACTTGCACAGAGTATTCTATAAGCAATGTATTGATAATTCCAAATGATTTATGGTGTTGTACAACTCTACCTATCATCATAGTTCTTTTGTTCCCCCCTAGAGAATCCTGCAAAGACAAGTTTACAATACCAAGTCAAATAATATGAAAAAGACTTACTTCCATACAAATTAAATGATTATTCTCACAATGGCAATTGTCTAATTACAACAAAAATTCCATGAAGGTTATCCATGCTTCATAAGAGATGACTGGTCATACATACAAACTGCAAGATGCATAGAAAAAGCATTACACTTGAGAAAAACCAATGGCTAACAAGGGAAGGAGTTAAGAAATGTCTGGATTGAAGATAAAATGTGTAGGGAAAATGTTGAGCAGTGTCAAGAGAACAGAGCTTGTAGAACATATTCTTGATCTAATCAAGCTCTTGAACAACTTAAACAAAATTAAAATACTAACACATACATGAGACATGTAATGAACTTCCAATATCTACTATCTTTTTCATTAATGCAAAGGTAGGTAAAGGAGAAATAATTATAATTGTAACACTATTCATAGTCCAGTAAATTATGTTCGTAATTTGTGTTCAATGGACCTCAGTTTTATCATTATACTGCCCATCTAATACCATATTTTAATCCAGGGTTCAACTATCTCAGACCTAAAGAAGCACCTTCAATTAACCATTTAAAGTATTATAAAATAAGGTAAGATTTTTACTTGAGAAAGATTGGGTACACTTGTAGGATTAAAGTATCGAATCATCAAGATTTGACACATAGAACAACCCGCAACATGAAGTAATGGATGACTACAAGTTAGTGAAATGGTCCTTAATATGTGACTGGTTTGCAAACTGATTGGTAGAAAATAAGGTTACAAAAAGATCTACATGAAAAATTATGAGGACAATCTACTGTAATCATCAAAATAGATGAAAAGTGCAAAGGAAAGAGCCGAGCTACATCTCTAGAGCATAAAAAACACACATGCAAGAAATATATAAAAAAGAACAAACCAGTTTTTGGATGAATACAAAATGGTGCCTTCAGCAAGTGATTCATGTGCTTTCACACCTGGAAGGACATTAAGAAGATTTTAGTCTTCCTCTGTGAAATTAACTACTTATAGAATAAACTCAGAAACCAATATTATATAACTCCATGTCTAGCCGAGGGTAGGTATAAGAGAAAAAAAATTCCTCAATGCAATGCCAAAAAATATCAATGTGTGTGTAGGTTTGTATTACTCAAAATATTATTTCACTGCCTAAGGAAAAATACCAAAGTGATGTTTTAAATTTCAATCTTCACAGAGGCTCCCTTATTGCTACACATGCATATACAAGAATTATTCGAGCTCTAAAATATTCAAATATTAAGGATTTAATTAGCTATAAGATGGAAAGTTGTTGTTTAGACACAATCCATCATCTTTTACATATCTTTATTCACTCCTAGCACTTCAGATAAATTTGTGTAAATGAGACAGAAATGTGAATCTTTTCTAACAAAAAAAATTCTTAAAAGGAGGGGGGAGAGAGAAAAGGGTAGGGGGAAAGATAATGCTTTAATGTATAGCAAAGTATAACATTTTGATCATTATAACAATGAAACGAATCTTAAGTATGAAGCATTAATATCATTTACAACATTTATGATCAAGAATGAATGTAAGTAGAGAAAGTTTTGCATACCTGTAGATGGTACAAAATTTCATGGTTAAGTGGAAGCCTCCCATCAACAACAAGATCCAAATATCCATGTATCTATCTCAATCAAGCCTCTAAACCCTTCAGAGTTGTCAATTTTTCCACTAACATGTTATGCACAAAAGTCAAATTTTAGAGTTATGTCACCACTAAAAACAGAAGAAACAGAGCTTTGAAACTAAATCCATACACAACACAATGTGGTATTCATACAAAGCCATACAAACAAACTAAACTCAAAACATTAGAATGGAAAAAACTTCAAATTATGATGCAGAGCATGGATACAGGGTATAAAGAATCATTTTTCTGCCACCATAGTGAAAAGTTAACACTTTCTTTCATCTTTGCATATTGATTTGATGCTTCAAACGATGCATTTCTTATATTGAAAAGTGCACAATTGAGTTTCTCTTTGTTTCAAGAATAGTTTATATTATCTACTTAACAGGACAACCACGGATGGTGGAAGCTCATTTGGCCCCTCCCCCCTCACATCACTCTCAAGTCCCCATACCCAATCATATAACATTAATCATTCATTCATCCATTAATAACATATAACATTCATTCATTCATCCATTAATAACATATAACATTCATTCATTAACATATATAATATCTTATTAATTAACATATTCACATTCATTCATTAACATATAATATCAATCTTTCAGCTTACATATTATCAAAAATATGGTTGTCATGATAGGATTACAATCACTTTTTTGTCCATTTTAAAGCTAAAAATCTGAAGGGAGTATCATTTTCTATATCATATGTCCCCCCTTTAGTTTTTCTTCCCTTTGCTCGTGATCTTAATGTACGCCTAGTCGTCTGCTCACGACGTGGACGCCGCTGCAAGGGGGGTCTGCTACAATAACAAAGAAATATTAAACTGATATGTTTTATTATTATTGTTACAAGTATTTCATTAATTAAAAGAACATTAGAGTGGTTCTCTTTACCTGATGGGTCCACATCATGCTCCTAAACTTCTGTTATAGACTCATGCTCAACATGTTGAACACCCTCTAAATCCTGATCTATAGTTGAAACACGAAAGGCTACATTAATTAATACACCAATTGAAATTAAATATGTTTAAAAGATCATGAGAGTGGTCCTCTTTACCTGATGGGGCCACATCATGTTCCTAATTTTCTCTAGCCTGATCATGCTCAACACGTTGATCATGCTCTACATGCTCTAAAGTTGAAACAAAAAAGGTTACATTAATTAATACACTGATTGCAATTAAATATGTTTAAAAGAACTTTAGAGTGGTCCTCTCTACCTAATGGGGCCACATCATGTTCCTGATCTTCTCTAGCCTGATCATGCTCAACATGTTGATCACGCTCTACATGCTCTAAAGTACCGGGATGCACACCATGACCTTCATTTGCAGGTTGTGTTCCACCCTTACCAGGCTACATTCCAATGCCATGTGCAGTATTATCATTGCTTGAATGTTTAAAACAAATAGGCATGTAATTGCTTTATGGTGGAAATTAATATTGAATAGATTGCACAAGTATTCAATTTTAAATAAACTTTATTGAGTTTATTTACCTTTGTGTTGGATGTAGTGGAAGATTGTGTTTGCCCAGTCAAGACTCTTAGGTGTTCATCCACGGCTCCATAGCCTTGCTGGAAGGAAATATTTAGGTCATCTTCTATGGGAACTCTGTTGAATTTAGAGCCCTACATTTTTGCATAAGATCATGAATTTTGCTTCTATGGTGTGATAAAACCAAAATTGTTTTCAATTTATTATTTGGATACAATATTTCATTTATTGATACTTACAATTCATGTGGCTAATTTCATATAACCACCAGATCCAAGTTTGTGTTGCCCATTTTTTTCTAGTCTTTCCTTTTTTTCCTTCGATGTGTCGGGAAGCCTATGAAAAGTTTGAAATAGGTTAGATTATGTAAAAAGAAAGAGTAATCAATATATAATTACATTGTTGATAGTATCACATACCTTCCTTGGCCCGGTGGTGTCTTTTCCCTTTTCTTTTCACTCTCCTTCCATCCGGGACACCAGGTGGTCCTTCCACTCCCTTCTAATCATGGGGATCTCGTACTTTTGTTCTTTCTCAGACCTATATTGGTCCCTCACATACTTTTAGATAGGTACCAACTTCTTAAGGACCTTGGTTCGTTGAATGTTTTATCATCAAAGAACACAACTAAATGGTTAATGAGCTCATCTTTTTAAATCTTTCTTTTATTTTGGGTATTCCACCCATGTAACGATGATGGCCCGCCAAGAGATCCAATGTAATATCACTTCTTAGATATTTATAAAAACATCATTTCCTCGCGAAATGACGGGATCAATAGGCTAAAAAAGACATCAATAAGTAAATTCCCCAATTGGATTATATATAATAATAATTAAAAACATTTTAAAGCAATTGGACCTTTCTATCTTTATAGAACGAATCCTCGGTCACCACAAATTTGACTTCAGCAATGTTCTTGTACTAGTAATACAAGAAGATCCGTGAAATGTTGCTAAAATATCACTAGTACTAGTGGCCTCTCGTGATCCCCAAAAGTACATGTCCTCGATGCATGTTCCGCATGTGTTCACTCCAGCTGCAGGGTGCATTAATGGATACTGCATGGTATGTGTTGGCCGGCATTTTAGACAACAATATAGGCATGGATGACGTGGTCGATCATGTGATGTATGATAGGAAGATCAGGATGGACGCTTGTACCAACCCCTACCTCTGGGCAGCATATGCAGTACCCCTAATCTCATGGCCAAGAGCATCACAAGGACGTAAAAAAACCTATAAAAATAACACATATTTTAGTTCATGACATAAAAGAGTACAAAATATAAGACCATGAATGAACTTATGTTATAACTAAAGACCTCATGACAACTTACTTGCAAGTTTTGTGATCTCTCAGTCAATATTTTAACCCTCTCTCTTATCTCATCTGTTTGAGGCACTATGAATAACAACTTAAGGATTTCTTCATTGCATTTTTTTGGGGTCTTCCTTATCATATCAAGAGGGTTTGTTGAATAAGCAATGTCATCATCACATAATATTGACTGCCCCTCCCTATGGATGCTCTCGTCTATTGTTGGTGCCTTTCCCCGATCAGTCGACTGCAACAAGAATATTAAAAACATTATCAAAATTAACCCAATAAACTTATCAAAACAACAACATAATAAAAAAATTTGCTCGTATCTAATTTGTACAATTACAATGAGGTAAAAATGTCAGGTAGAAGCACCTGAACATACATTGCGATTTGTTCTAGGCCAGATCCTTCTCCGTACGATCAATGTCCCACTATGACAAAAATTAAATATAAAAAAAAATTCTGAAATGAAACCAATAGACTTACGAAAAATGAAAGAAAGAATAAAATGGTATATTGGAGTCATTAATTGGAGGTTAGGTAAAATGGTACATAGTACGTACCACCCTCATAGTAACTGTGTTTGTAACTAAGTGATTCAAATTGTAATCGATTAGAAAATCTTCCCCTGCAGTTATTGATTTTATCGCGCATACGAATACACGGTTTCCCTCGCGAGCCTCGAATATGCAATTGGGTTGCTTATTTATTGACCCAGGTCGTGTATTGTTTATAAACCCTACAAAATTCCCTGATGCTTTTGGCCTTCCGTCAATGTACATAGCCACTCCTTTATTTTTATCCTTATCTTTTAGTTGTATATAATTTGCTGATAGTGCATACCTACACATACTTTGTGTATATCGAACCAGTTGCATCCAATATTTGTAACTGTAACAGGGTCTAACATACTCCATCAATTCAGTAACTTTTTCATAACAAACCTTTATGTCGTCCATGCAAAATAGTCCCAAACCATGTAATGACGGTGCTATGCTATATATCCTCTCATTGACACAAAAATCAGTGTTTATTGGACGAAGTTCCTTGGGTACCCATTGTTTCCGTAGATTTTTGTACCTCAAGGGCACCTTGACGTTGCCTATTCTCTCATCATCATAAGAACATGACCCCCCTTTAGCAAGAAAAAATTCCATGCGTTTACAAAATTTTCTTCTAATATTTTGACCTGTAGTTGATCTCCCTCTTTTAGACATACTACATGTCTCACTTTCCTCTTCTGTTCCTAAATTTCCCTCGCTCGAGGAAGAAAGATCTGAAAAATACCTATTTGGTGGTACCTGCACTCATAACAATGTTGGATGAAGTTATTTCATGGTGATGTGATCCTAAGGTGACATTATGATTAATCTATCATTTCATCGCTAGAATTTCATAGGTTATAAGGTAATCAAGTCTTGATAGATTGCAAGTTATTGTTACTACCATCCAAATGTGTCCATCAAGCAAATCAAATCTACTTAATGTTTTAAGTCCAAAACTTTGTAACAAGTGTTAAATGTGACTATGGTCCACCAAGCCATACAACCAAGGCCTCTAAATGTATTCTCTAATTGTAATCAAAGGACTTTTTCTCTTCAGTCAAGTAAATAAACTTGAAGGGAAACACCACCAAGTGGTTTATTGGACACCTACATGACTAAAAATAGCAGAAAATTTACATTTAATTTCCATATGTCTAAGTGGTTAAGGGGGAGGGAGTGTGTACTAGGTTTGGTTAAGTCATCATAAGTTTATGCTTTGGTAATAATTTTTTTTAAGTCATCTTAAATCTTCCTATGTCTAATTACTAGGAGACTTTTGGTATGTTTTAAGGTAGGATGATTGATGAAAGAGCCCAAAGAGTCTTTCTCCATGGTATCCAGGTACACATAGCAACGGTCCTCTCTTATATGGTTGGACATGATTTAAAGAACTTAGCTAGGAATTATTCATTTAACTTAAGGTTTTCTCATAATGCCATCATTGGAAAAGTATGATCAAATTCTTCTATTATGAAGAATTGGTCTATGTGCCTCTAGTAATCACTATAAATATTTGTAAGGATAAAATGACTAATTGCATAAGGTAGGAGAGAATCAACTTTTAATTCTTCAAAGATTATATTACTCTATTCATAATTTTAAGGGTTGTGTGTGGAGGAGGTTATCACTACGAAGAAGGGAGGAGACCTTTCCTTGTATTCTTTTATAATTTTCATTATTCTTATTTATTTTTACACTTACATTTACAAATACACATACATATGAATTTACTGTTTTCATTTATTTCTCATGTAGTTTAATAGTTTGATCGATTTCATATTATATGTGTTGAAGACTTTAGAATTTCAATTACATTAATTTATGGATATGTTGTATCTAGAACACTACAAAAGCATATGCTCTTTGCATTTACACTTGCATTTAGAAATACACATTTATATACATAGATATAGATTTCTTTAATGATATGTTGCATTTATTGTTCTAGGAGAGCATCCAGTAATTGCATTTACATTTACATTTAAAAATACATATACATACATGCATACATACTTACATACATACATACATATATATATATATATATATATGTGTGTGTGTGTGTGTGTGTGTATGTATATCATTTATATTCAGTGTTCAGAAACAACCCATTAGGTCTACATATGGATAAAAATTCATAAAATCAGATCTCCCATGCATATTTTGTTGAAACCTAGGCTTGAACCTCTCATTTCACATGCTTTTCTTCACAAAACTATTGAGGACAGCAACTATACCTTCTTTATTTCTCATCCTACGCCCTATTCATGCATCCTATAATTACAGTAGTACCCATGGGGCCTCTTACACAAGCTACAGTAATCACAAAAAGTGTAAGAGCCCCCTTATATCATGTTTGGACTACAAAACCCTAAAAAATAGGGTAACTCAGATTATGATTTGTTGGTGAGCTGTATGAAAAAAATCATCAGCACCAGCTCATTCTTGGATTCTTTTGAAAGAGAAGTGAATCAGGTGGTAGTTAAGTACAAACCTTATAGTGTCAAGGTGAATGAGGTGACCAATTTTGATTTTCCAACTGATGAAGAGTACTAGAAATGGGTAAATGTATATTTAACTAAGGAAGAGTGAAAAAGAGTAGGCTGCTAACGGTTGAAAAATCAACTATTGCAGTTACAATAGATTCCAATTTTGTTTTTTGGTGATAGTCTAGGCACAAAATTCTTGAAGTTTTTTGTTGTTGCATCAACCATTCTCAGCGGGCATGATGAATAAGAAGATTCTCTGGGGAGATTGTTGTTGTAACAAATTTTTGGAATATCACAAGGCAGTCCAATTGGATGGTGACATGTGTGCTTTCTGGCCTGATGCTTGTTTTCTCCCTCTTTTTCTATAAGAAGGATTTCAAGGCCAGAAGTACGGGTTAGCAAGTTAGATATTTTTGATCGAGTCTAGATGAAGTTGTAGAGCAAACAAAGTCCGGGATGGTTTAGGGAAAATGCAATTTAGGTTTTGAGTCATTTTGCAGGCTTTGAATTCATGGGGGATTTGATGTTTTATGACAAGACTGCATTTGAATTGATATGATTAATTCAAACTCATGTCTCTCCATTGCGCTATTATCTAAATTTTGAATAAAATGATCAAAGGGTTGTTTTGTTCATCTCTAATCGCTGTGGTGTGTATGATTCTTGTTTTAGCTTAATTCAAGGAATTAATTAAAATGCTTGAATGGTATGTAGGTGGATATGTTCTGTATAAGGATTTGATAAGTAGTATTGGGTTAGAATACATATTGATGAGATTGTAAAGCAATGTTATCAAGGATCTTATATGTTATGTGTTAAATTTGTCATAAACCCTTAGATGCTTATAAATTTGACTTCTCCAATGGATATATGGCACTGATCTAAGTTGTACTTATTCGTATGGTTCAATATTTGTTTTCCTACCTAGAGCTTGCTACAAATCAAAAATCAATGACTATATTATACTGTGAAATGTTGTTGTAGTTATCTCATGCTCCAAATAGTTGATATTATTGATAAACAACCAATTCTATTTGATATTATCCTATTATGTTGAGCTATTAAATGAGATGATCTATTGTTGTTAATGTTGTTTATGATGATGGTGCAGAGGTTGTAAATGCATTAAGGGATCACCCTCCCAGGTCTTGTAGAGCCCAAAGTGTAGGAGGTCTTTCAAATCCTCATTAGTTGGTCTAGGTCCTTTGACCTGCTTTATTGGAATTGGCAATTTCATAGGTAGATTAGAAGATCAACCTACTTACCATAAAAACAACCAACACCTTGCATATGTTTGTGGTGGAGGTATTAAAGAAGAATTTTATGCCTCTATTTCCATTCATTAGATCTACCTTAGCCTAGCATATACTTGGGTTAAGTCTACAATTGCTTTAGACTCATGTGATGAAGGCTATGTGTGATGAAATCCTAGACCTCAACCAAGACGTGGGTAGATTATGGGAGTTTTTCCAAGACATGAGGTTGGTCGATAAAAATGTGAAAGACTAAGCTATTTTATTTTTTTTGTCTTATCTTATACCATTTTATGATAATGGGGGTGCCAATGTATGAGAAGATCTTTGGAAACTAGGCATGAAAATTGAAGGCTAAAGAGAATGGGGGTTCCAAACTTACAGTACTCATTACCCCTTGGTCATCAATTTTCCCTAAGTGCCCTCAACCTCATCCTCGACACTGGTATTAACCTTGTTTTCACTCCTCCAAACTCTTCATCAGCGTTGGTATTGACCTTGTTTTAACTCCAAACTCTTCCTTGACACTAGCATTGACCTTTTTTTCACTACTCCAAACTCTTCCTCAACGTTGGTATTGACCTTTCACTTCTCCAATTTGATGAGCTACAACCTGGTTTCGTTAGGTTTTAGAGTATGTTAATTAAATTGAAAATTTTGGTGCCATTTAGCTAGGTTTTAATATTCTACAATATAGTTAAGTATATATTAGCTATATTTTACATAATAAATAATATAATTATTCAAATTATTCATTATATATTATATTCTTTAACAAAATTATTTAAATCACATTATAAAATTTATAATTAATAATTAATAATAAGTATATTTTATATAATACAAAATATAATTAATATAATATATATTTAATATAATAATGTATATATTAATATGAGAGAGAAACTAAATTTTGATTGGTTGTTTCATTTCAAAAATAGAAGGATGGCATGTGTCCTTGGGGAGTTATACTCAAGGTAGCATGCCATTTGATTAAAGATAATTCTCCTTTAAGACCTCTTCAATGTACCCATTGCACACTTAAGGAGAAAAAAGATAAATATAGGGAAAGAAAATATATAGAGAGAGGGAGATAATGACAAACATACAAATATAAAAGGGAGACAAAGAGATAGAGGTAGAGATAAGGCCAGGATGAATAGATAGAGAGATATAGGGAGGGTGATTGATATATCTCACCCATTCTCCCTCTATGTCCTATATCTCCCCTCTCCTGTCCGCTCCTCCCCCCCTCTATCCTATTGAGCTATCTCTCCCTCTCCCCACTTTCTCTCTCATTCACTCCATCTCTCCATCCATCTCTCCTACTCTATATCTCTATCTCTATTTCTCTTTTTATCTCCCTCTCACTCCTCTCTCTATCTCTTTCTATCTATATCCCTTTCTCTCCCTTCCCCCTCTCTATCTCCCCCTCTCTATCTCTCACCATCTCTCCCTCCCTATCCCCCCTATCCATTGACTCTCTATCTCCACCTCTCTTCCTTTCTCTTCCCATCCCTTCCCATATATCTCCATCTCTCTTTCTCTTCCCATATATCTCTATCTCTCTCTCTTTCTCTCCCCATCTATCTCTATCTCCCCATATATTAACTAAGAAGCCATGCAAGCATACAATAGTATATGTTTGTAAAAATATAATAGTGTTTTATTAAACTATAAGTAATAATTATCTTTCTAATGTCAAGCCTTCTTATAAAAATAGTGTTTTATTAAACTATAAGTAGATTATTGTCACCACTCTTCATTCAACATGAAATGCCAAATGTAGCAATTGTTTTATTGCTTTTTTCAAGTTTCATTAACCAAGCTATTTACTGGGTTGAATAAAGTTGTGTTATCAACCTTCATCTCTTTAAAATAATTAGACAATATTAGCGAGATCAAGAAGGGGAGAAAACTAAACTCCTTCAAAATAGGGGTAGTTGTGGATTTGTTGGTTTTATTTGTATACTATATACTTAGTTCCTCTAGGATAAATAAGTCACTTTAGATCATTTTCTTAGTTGTGTATCCTAACTAATATAGAGTAAGCTTTTTCATTTTAATTGACTAATACATAATAGTTTATGTGTTGAAAGAATTGTTTCCATTCTTTGTAGTTTTTACATTGGAATACAAATCATATTTATTTTCATGTCAATATACTTCTTTCATAAAGATATTTTTTTGAAATAAGTGCTTCCTAACCCATCTAATCAAATCATAATTAACCTATCAAAAAGGCAATAGGAATTTTCTAAAGAAAAGAACACTTGACCCAATCATAAGTGTATGGCCTTCAAAGAAAGGAGTGATCCACCTTAGCAATAACAACTACCTAATTTAGACCTG